>JAIPRK010000664.1:0-152403 GCA_025469195.1 Chaitophorus viminalis
TAAAATAGTCTATAAAATTATTTTCTGTTCATATTTTTCAAAGGTATTTTCAATATCCATTTTTAAATTTTATTTAATTAATAATTGAAAATAAAAGAAAATAATTATAATAATTAAAAATATATATTTTATAACATGGTGGTTCATGCTCTCCAGGTGATTTAGACACTGTGTATTTTTTTTTCGGAATTGTAATTCATTTTTGGTTGCCAAGCTTTGGGATGGAGCAATTATCATCTTTTTTATCTGCTGACTCCCATTATAATGCTATTTACACTAAATATTGATGGTAATATGCATTATTAGTTTAGATTCAGAACGAAGTGATGGAATCTATTGGTTTTACAATGATGTGTGTGTTATTTTTTTATATTTATTTTTGTGTCTGTCATCAACTTTTGGGGCAATAAAAATGCTTCGATTTCCTTATGCAAGGAATAAACAAAAGCACAAATGTACAAAGTTGTATAGCAACTTTCCTGAATGGAAAGTGAATGTAAATGGTACTTGGGTACCATACAAATTATACAAATTTGGCTGTCCAAAAACTCTTAAAAATTTAATTCATATTAAAAAAAAAATGAAATCGTTTTACTCAAATTTTTCTTATAAGCCCATAAATTTCAAATTTGAATAAAATATGTTAAAATCACCATAATTTGCAAATTATTTAGTAATTAAAAATTCATAAAATTGTTTGTATTTATACTGAATGTTCAAAATTTTAGCACAAGATTATCTATAAGTTATTCTTCAATAAATATAAAAAAATTTCTATTGGACTTGAAGGAAAAATGTTTACTAACATTTGAAATTTAAATTTTTACGAAATTTCATAGAAAACAATTTATCCACATACAATTTAAATATTTGTTGTTATTGATAAAGTATAAGAAATAAAAGTCGCAGAAACTTGAAACTTTTACCTGTCTTTACCAGATTGGTATTTTATTTAAGTCTAATTTATTTCAAATATTATACTGGTTTTAAGCAACTTATAGGCATTTGAAATATTCAATTTTTTTTTACATTTTTATTACAATTGTTGATAAAAAAAAAATTGCTGGTACAAAATACTTGAAAATTTAATAGAAGATTCAACAGAAGTTGATTTTACTGTAATTTCAAAATCATTGAAATCCATTGACATAATATTTCATTTTAAATAGAACATAAGATATAATATATCTACCTATTCAGACTAACTATATCATCTCCGTTCAGAATCGTCATTCGTATACAATGATATCTATCGTTGCATTCAAATTTAACAAATCCATTGTAATAATGACCTATCCTATAAAAGATGTACACTCCACCCCCAACTGTACAGCAAAGCGAGGCCCACTCATTTTTTAAACTTAAAAATACGTTTTTGGCATACAACACCACTATAGTGAAAACACTGAAAACTAATAGTTTTCATATTATACGTTGTACTTATCTAGGTACTTATCTAAAATAGGTAAGATATGCTCTTGCGGTGTCATTAATTTATTGCATCATTATAAGTTGCTCAAGAGAATTAATTGTTTTAACACTTATATAGAAATTTTAATACTTATTTGTACTATTTTTACCAACACTTTTTTCTGAATAAAAAAACTCGAATAGTATTCCTCGAATAGTATTTATACTCATATTATTTACGACTCTTCGAGTAAGTCTACTCATTCGGAAATATAATAACATGAAAACTGTTTGATATCGATTTACACTAAAATGTATCCTTGGAACTGATACAGAGCCGACACCGGTGCAACGTGTAATTAATTTGTTTTTAAGAATAATACCATGATTTCAGAATGCAATATAATTTACTAGTGAAAAATGCTCTTGACCGCACTGCGCGTCCCATCATGAGAACAGCTACTAAACAATATATAGGTATACCGTATATCTTCAATATTTCACATAACCGAATTTGTACACGAAACACAAGAGATTACGTCATAAGCTCGCAATACCCATAATACAGTCATAACTCATAGTATTGTTTACGCCGTGAAAATGTTTATATCGATTTTCTTCTAGAACACAATACACATACATACACACACACACGCTATATTTTGTGTGTACAATTCGTACGTTACTGCTAAAAATGGTAAATCCGTACTATAAAGAAAATAATAATTATTGGCTAACCTTTCTTCCCCCCCCCCTCTAATCAACTTTTCTGGTTAAACCGGAGCACTTGTTTTCCACGATATTTGATTATAATATTATAATATAACTACAGATATGTAGATTATGTATATAGATTGAATTTATATGTTTTTACATATCGTTACTGGATTGTCTTTGCAGTCTTGTATTCTTAATTAGTTAAGTTCTAAACCCATTCAGTATATTTTGGAACATTTTTATAAATTATGGGAAAAAATAATTAATTTTATAAGTTTTACTATAACAATACCCGGAAAAATTGTTATTGGACATTTACATTTTTTTTTTTATCATGATAAAAAAAACATGCTACTTTTTATCATAAGTTGCTGTGCTGTTCACTATAAATATGGTCGCTAAAACTAAAAAAAAAATTTTAAGAAATCCATATTTATAAAATGTATACCTAATGGTGTTTATTGATTATTTTTGCATATTTTTTAAATTTTTAAGTGAAAATAAAAAGAACATTTGAAGGATTTTTAAAGAATATTAGCATCATATTTTAGGAATTTTAAGAAAATATAAATTCGGTTCTTTAATTATAACATTACATAACATTAATTATAATGTTTCATTTGGAAATTACATTGTTACAAATAGCATTATTATTGTTTAGCAAAACATCGTTAGTCGTTACATTATGCTATATGAATAGCAGAAACCTTTAAACTATATTACAATTATGGTCACACACATCTCGTCGATACTTTATAAGTAATATATATATATACATTTTAAATTAGTAATGCTTCTGGTATTGGACTACGTGCGAGTTTCCAGGTTTCAAACTATTAAGATAATGTATACCTAATGAATAAAACAAAGTGTTGGAAAGTTTTTTTGTGATTTCAGTCCATATACGCTTTCAAAAATTATTTGCTTAATAATGTTTAACCAATATACCGACTATAGACTATCGACTAGCGATTTATTATGAAATTGTAAATAATTTTTTTTTTTGTGTATTTATGTCTTGTTGTTTTTTATTAATTTTTATTTATTCCAAAATAATGAAATTATCGTGTATGATTTCAAATTTATATTTAATACGTCAATTACAAATTACCTTATATTTATGACGTTGACGCAATTTTACAACATAATTTGACAGTGTTTACTATTCGTTCATATAATAATTGCTAGGTATTATAGGTATTTTAAAATATATCAACATTTATTTAGTAACACAAGCTGATCATTTTAAAATATTTTTTTAAAACATTTATAGATAATGTGTTTTTGTTTGTTTAATTTTTATAAAAGCTATTATCATTCCCATTGCCTGCCTGTTTAATGTTTTAAAAAATAAATTATTTATCAACAATAAAGTGTTAGTACTAAAATGTTAACATTAATTTTCTCAGTCATTTTTATTTTACATTTAAAATTGTAGACTCAGTATATGGTAATTTTTGTTATTATAAATAATTTAACGCATGTGGTTCACTGTGTTGTGTATTGTGCGTAAACATACATAGGTAACCATAAACACTAAATAAAATGAAAATGAAGACTATTAATTTATTTTGTGATTTTGTAAAAAAGGAACACTACGTAATGATTGATTTATTTATTGATTCCAATAGGATGATAAAATAAAGTAATTTTAGAACTTGAATTACACAATTCCAATAAATTATAGTTTACGCATATTACAATTTTTTTTTCTTCTGTCAAATTCACCAAGATTCTTTTTCTGTTAAAATGTAAATTTGTGTATTTTTATCTATATTATCTATCATCATTTGTACTTATATCTAAATGGTTCCAGTGCACGTCATCCTTATAAATAAAAACAAAAGGACCGTGTTGATATTTATAATACTTAAATATATTAAATGATACACTGGTACCTACCTAAATTACGTTAAACATTCTTATTCAATATGTAATCCTTATACGAGACATAGCATTTTAACAAACCATATATTGTTATTGGCCATTTGATCTGGATAAATGTTTAATTAAGTGCAAACATTGTAGTAAATAATATTATAGCATAAAATCTATAGCACCTGATAACCTTTATAATTTTTGGTTAATATTTTTGTTTTTTTATACATAACACCCATTAGTGAATAACTTACAAGCCTAAAATAGTTTATTAATAATCTCATTTTATACTCCAATAATTATTTGGTATTTGCATATAAGTAAAGGTAGGTATTTATAATATATTGTATTGTGTCATATGTGAAATAAAATTTAGTTATCCAGCGAGTTGACGTCAATTCAAGATAAAACAGTATTTTCCTTGATAATCATTATTAAGTGATTAATAATATTGGTTATTCTAGTTCTGCATGATATATCATTTATTATGGTTATAAATTGTGTTAAACATTTATCGATACATATACCTATATTAAATTATTACATTTAATTTAAAACTATTTAACTGGTATAAATTGTACACAAAAACTAATCATTTAAACTATAATAAATTATTAAATTATTTTCAAATTAATCAAATGGTGGTGATTATGAAAGTTAGTATACATGTTGACGTACAATGAACATTATTTTATTATGTGTCAAGATATATATATATAAACAATAAAAATGCGTAGAGGCGAGTTATTTTCAGCTTGAGTAGTAGGTGATTCAACACAATAATTTAATAGTGGCAATTTATACATATTTAAATAAAAATAACATTTGACTGCTTATACATCATGTTTCACTGATCCTTTATTTATGTATTGTCCATGTATACATGGTTTCAATTGAATAATTTATATTACTTTTGTTCTGGAATACCTTGAAAACGAGCTATAATATAGGGTTGATATTAAGAAAACCTTGAGATGTCTATCCCGTAAAAGTTCTGAAAATGTGTGCGGGTGTGGGTTGAAATATAGTCAATGAGTCTCCAGTTGTCAGAAATGGGGACTGAACTGAAAAGAGTAGTATTAGGTTTTTCATATTTTTTAAGTAGGTAATGCAATGAGAATGAATATATACGTTTAGTAAGATGTACAAAGATGTATTATGAATTAATAAAATATTGCTGTTAAAATTATTGTCCAGTGACAGTGTATCAGACAGTGACAGATGTTACTTTATGCTTTTAGTTATTGACATTTGAAAATGTGTATAAGTCCAACTATCAATGCGTGTGTCTTATCTACTATAAAAAACAAAAGAACAATTTTTTATGATATTTACACAATTGTTTTCATCATGAATAGTAGTTTATTATTATCGACTATCGATATATTATGTCAATTATATACATAGGTACAACAACTACAACATAGAAGTTTCAATAACGGCAACAACCATAAATAACTTATACATGTTGTATTTAACAGCAACTTAAACATTTCACTATCAATTGATAATCGATAATTTATCATAATATTATATAATTTGAAAATGTTGGACCTAGACATATAAATAGCTTTTAGAGTATTTAAAACAAGTGAGGTATAAAATTATTTTTATAATTTAATAAAATATATTTTTTTTTTTGTATATACTACCCATACTATATGTTATTGCACTGATGTTTTTCCTTTTTAACCATTCATATTTTATTGCCTAGTGCCCTAGTTAATAATTTACAATTAAAAAATTATTTATACTAATATCTAATTACGAATAATGAACACGTTTTTACACGAAAAAAATAGGTAAACCTACAAAGAAGAATGTTTCTATTGATTTTCGAAAATAAAATATTCATACTCGAATGAATATTGTTTTTTTTATGTATAGTTCACTTATGTAATATTAACAAATGATATTATTATCAATTTCTAACTACCTACACGTATAGATACAATTAGGTACACTAAGTATCTATTTCATAGCTATATTAGTTTAAATTTCATCGGTTCATGTGCAATTTAACTAAGTTTATAAGGCATTTATTTTGTAATTTTGTTTAAGTGTATAATGTTCAGAAAAATATCAAGTCAATATTACGAACATAATAAACTTAATCGGTATAGCGAAAATTGAAACTATTTATCTGCCGGTATCTATTGGATTTTTGTCTATTACATATTTTATTTTCATATCACGCAACGTGTTTAAACTGAAAATAATACATACTATTGATAAGTTATTAGCATTAGTATATAATTGATCGTACGATATATCTGGGTGGATTATATAGTTTACACTCTTTTTACTTCTGTTTTAGAATATTTAATTTTAAATTTATGAATAAGTACCCTTCAAGGCACAAAATATTAATATTCTTATGGGTTAAATATTAATTTTCTTATACATTTATACTTAGGATATTTAATATTGTAAAATATAATACTAAATGCAATCTTAAATATAATATTAATAATAATAACTATTTTTATTAAATGTTTGATTGTTTAATAAAAGCCGATTATATTAAATTACATTAAATATTTAAAAGAAATTTTTTTAATTCTGGAATAAAGCCATATATTATATTATGTCACATACAATTTTAGATATTTTACGTTTATGTAATAGGTAGGTAAAAGGTTTTTTCAAATCTGAATATATATTTAAATATTGTTCTACATCTGTCATTATCAATTAGTTCAAATCAAATTAGTTCTCATAAATTGTGTATTTTCTCTTCATGTGCGTGTGGTAGAAAACCCTTTTCTATTTTAAATCCTTTTATTGTTATTTCAAATTTGATTTAATTATTTTCTGCTCATGATCAATAAATTTTATTACCTATCTTCAGCTTAAAATTTTTTTGACAGATTAGACAATGCAACAATGTATTCAATCAATAATATTTGAAGATATTATCTTTATTATTTTGTATTGATACCTATTTGTATTGACCCATAAGTTAAATTTTATACAGAAAAATGATTGTTTTAAAAATTAGAATATTTGAATGGAATTTGCATTATTATTATGAAAACTTATTTAGAATAAACAACATTTTAGTCTATGTTTCGCCAAAACTTGATCTAATTTTATCATAAAAGACGCATTACAAATGTCGAATAATACGCAGTCGTTGCGTTGTATATATTGTATATAGTTTAAGTATATGTTAAGTGCGTATGACAAGTAAGTATACATTATGTGTTAAAAATATAAATAAAATTTGTACCCTGGGAATTGTAATAATAATATTTATAAAATATAGTAACAATTTATTGTTTTGTAATAAACTGATCATAAGTCATCGGCAACATATTTTGCACGTACAATTCAATAATGCAATATTGTGATAACCAGAATAGATATTCAAATGCATAGGTACACATTTGTTCCAAATCCCATTCAAAACAAAACAAATAACATAACTAATTACTATGGGACTAAAATATAATAGTAATTAGTACGTAACAGAAGTCAGCTACGAACAAAATACAACACTGGTGATGTATACTTATATGAAATCAACGAGCATAAAATATTCACTATAACTATTAATCGTTGGGTCTGATATGTCACTACTTTAATCATAGTGCGCATTGGTACACTACTTCTATACGACTATGTTTAATTAGCTCTATACAAACGACGCACTAATTACACTATATTTTTCAGACCATAGACAATATTAGACTGGTTCTTATTTTTTTATTTTGCTAAAATGTACTATAGTTAAGTCACTTAACAGAAGAAAAAATATTAACTATATTTAACCGTTCAGCATTCTAAATTCATACTTTTAACATTTTGTTTTAATATTAACAACTAAATAATTATTATAAATTACCCAATAGTTTATTTATTAATAAATAATAATTATAATACATTATTACATAATGTCATTTATATTGTGTTAGAATGATTTTTAAATAGTTAATAGTTGAAAATAATATACAAAAATAGACAAATAAAACTATATATATGCCATAATAAGATTATGGCCAAAATAAACGGGTGTGCATTTTTTTTAATAATATAATGTCATTTTTTGAATTGTTTGATCTCTTGTAAAAGTAAATCACAAAGTAGAGAAATTGATGCTATTTACAATGTGAAACTGTTGTGTAACCCTTGCTAAAAGTTACTACGGAAATAAAGCAGTATAAAATACAGAAGAGTATACTTGTACAAAATCGCGGAACATCGTTCCAAAAAATGTATAGCGTCGCTGCAACACGATACTTCCAATCCACGGCCATTGAATACTCTATGACATACTTATCTAAAATAAAATATTATCATGCACCAATTTAAAGAATAATTTACCTACTATACGAGTATACTATAATATTCCAGTATTCCATTGTAAATCGAATCGCTTCAAAGTTCATAAGTTAACAATTGCGTAGAGAGTTCTGAAGAAGTGAAGGCAATATAGTTATTGTTAAAGATAATTTATTTAAATGAAAATAAAATATAAAATAATATATTATACGTACATAAATGTACATTTCTTATGAAAAATCATTTGAAAAACAATAAAAGATGTTGAGCAATTTCATAAAAAATCAAGAAGTCCGTTTTCAAATGTATTTCACCAAAGACCAGACAGTATTTTTATAAGATTGGCGCCACTGGCCAAAAGCTTCATAGATCTTATGATTTTCATAATATTCTGAAATAATCGAATTAAAATATCATTCAATATTGTCAATTCACTTAAGGATATATAATACAAACTTGATGTCTTATCTAATTCTATCAGATACGAATTGATAAAAATAAGGTTCTTTGATTTAATAAAAATCGTTATTTATATTGTTTGTTGATATAATATTCTGAACATTCATGTTTTAAATAATAAATACATGTTATTGTTAAGTTATAAATAATTGTTAAAAACAAAAATGTTAATTAGCAATACATTAAAAATATAATTTTTTATTAAGTAAGGGAACAAAACCTTTTATTCTTACTTTTTAGAGCTGCACTCGTCAAACATAATGACATATTACAATTTAAAGGAATGACATAATTTTGTTGAGACCTACCAAAAATAAATAAAATGTTATCCACACGTGAATCAAATACTTGGTGACTAGTCATCAGAGTCGAATCCAATTGGCAATAGTGCAACAGTCAAATATTGTTTTAGTTAAAACCTAAGGAGAATAACAAAAATATCTTAAGCTAAGTTCACGCTGGTTTTGATTTCCTTTTATGTTTTTACATCGTAAAATAAAAGTTGGTCGACAGTCTTTTAAAATTATTTTGAGACACATTAAGATTTTCATAATTTCTCACTGAAAATGTTATCATTAAAGGTTAGTACGTATACTTATATAAAAACAACAAGCAAGAATGATGTTGTGGTCATTATAATTAATAATTTCTTAGTTACCTGGCAGATTTTCATTATTTAATAGTTGATTATTTTTTTAACTGACGTCAATTTCATGTTTCTTTAGGTTATTTTTATCTTTAAAATCATGAGTAACTATTGTTTATGAACAATTTGGACTTGAGCACGTCATCACTATACAAGAACTACATTTTAATTTTAATCAGATATTTTTCTATTTAAACTGTCCCAAAAATATTTTACATTTGTTTTCAACTATAATAAATTAAAAATATTATTTGAAAATTCATTCCACTCAGCACATACAAGTTATTCTTTTTAAATTCTAGGTGAAACACGGAATTTATTGGTTTTATTTTTGTCTCTGTGTACACGATTTCGACTAGAAGAAGTGTTCCGATGTATAGAAACTTTTGTTAAAGGGAATTTCCTCTAGTTGGTTCTCGTACTTAAGGGAGGTAATTTTTGATTTTCTCGATAGTTTTTCCAAATAACAAAGAAAAACGGTGTAAACATTTGCAAAAAGTGTTTACCCGAAGATAAAATTTTTATCATATACTGATTACCAAGATAATATTTTATGCTGATTTTGTGTTGATTTTATGATGATGTATAATAAAGTATTCAGTAAATATTTCGAGTCGCTAAGACAGCCAAAATAATATCTAATATTCGAAAAACTATTGAAACATTTTCCGCCACCGGTCTGAAAAAAATTTTATTCGGCAAAATATTATTATTTGAAACATATTTCATAAAAAGTTTTAAAAATAAATCGACAAGTTTCCGATAAATATAACGTATCTTAAGTGTGCATGCGGATTTGAAAAGAAAAAAAGCACATAGATTTTTGGTTCGTGAAGTCCTAACAAAACGTTCCAATCGCCGATCATCACCACGCACATGAGGCCCACACTCAAAGCCCTAACGCTCCTAACAATGGGTACAAATGGTACGATATCCGAAAATGTAGGTATTCTTCAAGTTAATGTTTTATCAATAGGGTACATAGATATTAGGAGTATAATAATATGATTTCGATCGAACTGCCAACGAAACTGGCCCACAACAGTACTCTGGCCTGAACGGCAACCTTGCATGGTAAAAAAAAAAGTTATTATTTTTTTTTTGTTCGAGCTCTTCAACGGCTGTGGTATTATATTATAAAGTTATGTACACCACGTTACGTGCATAGTAATACTGTCGGTGTTACGCGAGTGTTTTTTATTTTAATTGTTATACATAATTTATGTATATACATTTTTATGGTGCTTTTTAATAATTCAAACCCGAGGTCATCGTCGTGCCATTAAAACGCAGTGCTCGTGGACCAAAATAATGATTAAGCGCAAGTGTGTGCTGTGACGCATACTATATAATACATACTTACAGCGGCACATTTTGAGGAACAGCAATGGTTCCTCGTAATATCTTAAATCATCGTGGTTTTGGTTCATGGGCGCTTAGATTATTTTACTACGCAGTTACACACTGAACGTGTGAACGTGTCTATCATATAAAAATTAAAAAGACTTATTTTTCAATATTGTAATTTTATGAAGTTATTTAAAAATATCATATATTATTATCAATAATTGACGGCGGCGATTCTACGGTTTTTTTCTTGACTGCCGTTTTAAAAAATGAAATAATATCGAAGATTAACTTTGAAATTTAACTATGAAAATAATAAGTACATGTAAATGCGTCATAACAGTGACAAAAAAGGTTAAAGAAAAATTTGGAAATAAAATAAGTACCTATATCAAAAAAAATAAACCAACCACGATTACAGCAAAAGAAAATAATATCTACATCGAACCTAACCCCCCTCCCCCAATTAGAAAAATCAAAAGAGATATTGAAATTCCAGCAGATGCAGAAGTACTTGATGAAATTCCAATAACATCAAGAAGAATAAATATTAAATTTTACACTATTGTTTTATAGGCTATAAAACATTGATTTTTTAATATGTAATAATATTATATATTAGGATGACTTTCAAGGTAAGCTTTGTGCTTACAATGTAGGAAATACTGAAGGTATGTAAATGTGTTTTAATTATATTTATAGTAACCTCCCTGATAAACTAATTCTGAGTAGGTACCTGTGCCACTGCGCAGCAATGTGGACTTTGTTTTTTTTTTCTTGTCGCCATTACGACCAAGAATCATATCATATAATATATCAATACGTGCTTTGTCGTCTCGCAGGCCTACAAACCGCGGTACTCGACCGTGTAATTACGCCCCTGGCCGGCCTGGCTGCTGTGCACAGGTGAAACGGCTACGGCGTGTAGGTACTAGGTGCGATCGCGGATAGCTGCATCTGGCGCCGTTGCGCTGTCACCGGGACCGGGTTGATCTGTTCGACGCGCCGAGCAAGTGACCCAACGGGGCGAGGAAGGGGTGCACGACCGATCGAGTCTCCCCGACCCCCCAGGCTCCGCGACGTTTGGTCGGCGACGAGACACGAACATCGCGTTATTCACGTCGCCCACCGATTTATTCACTTCCAGGACTCGGCGCTATCACGGAGGAAAAAATCGTAACCGTTCGGTCGTCATTGTATAATAACACTATCACAGCACGGACGAACGCACCAAACACTGCCCGCCCACGCTCGAACGCTCTTATCACGAGTACACGACTAGCGAAGTGATAAGGTGCGCTTTTGTTTTTTTATTATTTTTTTTTTTTTACGTACTCACCCGTTCCATCCCGACAACACTATTATTATCATAATTATAATCATTATCATTATTATTTGTATTTTTTTTCCAACGCGGTGTTCGAGTTAACGCAAAATCTCCGACGACCACCGCAGCAGCAGGAAAATCAGAAGCCGTGAACGATAAACAGTGTATATCTATTGGTTCGTATGTATTATAATGTTAAACCCGCCGCCGCCGCCACCGCCACCGCCGCAATTCCTGTAGTGTAGTTGTGGTTGCGATGCGCTTTTGGTCGTACGCCGTCGCAACGCAATCGTCGTCGCTACCGCCGCCGCCGCCACCTCCGCCGTTGTAGTAATATTACACCGTAATAGACAAACAGACTACCTTCATCCGCGTCGTGTCGCGCAGAACGCAGAACATGGCCATCTGACGTTTGGTCGGCACACAGTGGTAATCGCGCTCGTTTACTTATCCGCCGCCCGCTCCCCCGGCTGCACATAATACTCGAATGGTGGACGCATAGAAAAATCCGACAAACTGGATAAGTTACCCGAGTATCTCCGCGACACCGTGGACTGGTTCATGGGGTAAGTGTATTGACAGCATCAGAATCTTTTACCCAATAGTCATCAGTTCCCTTCCAGCTGTGTACACATCCCATCAATTGTCTAGTGCTTTTCTTCAATCATTCCGTTTACTGCATTAATTGGACAGTTTAATACATTCATCGTTTGTTGTTGTCATCCTTCAGTCTTAAATCATCAACATCTGTGACCATGACATGACATGCTGCGTTCACATGCTTAGTTGATGAGATCAATTCGTGCAGCTGTTCTTGTAAAACTTTAATGTGATTGATGTCTCCCTGATAATTTAGCAAAAAATGGGTTTTTAAGTAATAATAGTATTTATTTACCCAAATTGTTTTTCAATATTTTAATCATATTTCCCTCTGAATATAACTAAAACAGCCATATTATCATTTACCTAAACATTACATTCTTTTGTAATCATTTGTTGTAGTGTTAATACTATAGTTAGCAATGCAGTAGGAATAAAATTATAATACGTAGATACTATAGGTACCAGTTTTTATTATATGAAACTTTAGAATAATATAAGTACTTAATTTAATTCAACATTTTTTTGATTAAACAATATTGTAAAATATTTACCTAATTAAAAATTAATTTTACTTTTACACTAAATTGTACTTTTATATATTTGGTACAAGTTATGATAGTACTTTTTTAATTTGTTAAAGTTCTGTGTTCTATAAAACCGACATATCCTCATTTTAAGATAATTAACAAACTACTATGATTCTTCTTAAACTACCTTACTTTTAAGTTTTGAGTTGAAGAACAAAATATCTTTTATATTATAATAACTTAATTATATCATATTAAATAATAAATTATTAATTTAAAACTTATTGTTATCTTTACCTTTTGAGGTAATGTTCTTTTATTGTTTAAGTTATTTCTTGTTAATTTTTATTTTTGTACTTAGTGTTAAGTTTTTGATTATTCATGGTAAAATTAAATGACTAATGTTACTGAATTAATTCTTATTTGTTTCACATAAAGTTTCATATAAGAAAAAATAGGCAACTAGGGTTTCTTATTTTTTTTTTCTTTGGATAAACATGTAATTTTATATTTATATTTCGTTCAAAGAATATATTTAAATATTATGTATATAATAAATACCTAATTTAAACTTTTTATAATAAGGAGTTTAAATCAAAATGTTAAAATATACTGCAATAATTACCAAGGTCGAGTTAATCTTGTGTCATACGTAGAATATTCTTAAACATTTTACTTTTCGAAATATTTATAATCAATTTCAGTTGAACTAATATTAGGAAAATTTTTAAAGATAATTATATCTGAAGTAAGTTAGGTTTATTTAACCAGAACAATTTAGTTTCAAAATACAGTTAATAGTTATGCCATTCTGAGGAATATTGATGACAGAGACAATATATTGTTCAGTCATATCTTATTATTTAATTTTAATACGACTTTTATGCTGATTTTAACTTTGGAATAAAAATTTATCTTAATCTACAAAATAGTTTTTAAAAAGTAGTCAAGGTGTCCTCAATCACCACTAATGTTTTGTACTACCAGATGCATAATTGTATTGTTTTAGGTGATTAAATAAATGTTTTTCTTTTGATTATATAGATAGGTACTTTAAATTTCAATGTTTCAAAATAAAATTGGAATAAACAAAAATTATTAATAAATTAATAAATTTGTGCCATTAAAATATATTAATTATTTAATATGATATTTATTAATTTGTAATTTTGTTTTTATAAAATATAGTATAAATTTGTAACTATTATCAAAGAAGTTCATCTTCATAAAACAAGAGGGGGGGGAACATTATATTTTCAATGGTATTGACTTTTTTGTTAACCTGTTAACTATTATACATAATCTTGCATAACTTAATATTATGTGCTTATATTCGTACAATGGTATTTATTAATTCTAAATGATTATTTGTAAAATAACATGTTCAATTTGTTATTAAATGACAAAAATGTAAGATAAACATTGCACCTTATTCTAAAATTATGATAACACCTTATAACATGAATAATAAATTAGGTTTATTATTGTCTATTAATGTCTAAAGTCTATAGATCAAAAAGTTGGTAATAAGTAAAAATAACTGTTTTGTTCTCACGGTGTTGGAGTGTTCAGCAGATAATATAAGTTCCATTGATTATAAATTGGAATTATAAAATAGATATATGAATATCATTAATATATTTATTATAAGTTATAATATCTTATGTATAATAATCGCGGAAAAGCCAAGGGGTCATATTTAATAGATGCCCTTGCCTATTAGCTACTTATTTGTTTTAGTTTTATCCTCTAGGTATTATAATTATTAAAACAGTAGCCATCATGATAACAAGTTCCTTATAATAGTTTAATTATTTTAATTCATTGTTTGTATTATGATTGACTATCTATCGAGTATTTCATTTTTATTGCAAACTTCCTTGCTGATAACATTTTTATCATATTTCAAATTAATTGTTATAGTATTTCAAATTAAATAAAATTTTAATTTTATGAAAATCTAATTTTTAAATGATCAGATATTACCTTATACTTTTTTTACTTAAAAAAATTACATTTGAAGACTATAAAATTAGATGAATAAATGTGTGTTACTACAAAAAAATAAGTTTTGTTGCACAAAATATAATCTGATGAAATGTAGAATATACTCTACATGATTTTTATGTTTATATCAATATTAATTTTATGTTGAATTATAAATCTACATTTTAAATGAAATATTAAATATTTATGAATACCAATTCTATGAAAAATCGCTGATACTGTTATATATTCAGTATTTTATAAGCTTTAAAATATTATTCACAAAAATAGCTACCTTAATATTGATTTAAAAATGTAAATTTGATATTAATTAAGTAAGTAACATATTAACGGGTTTTATATTTGTTAACAGGAAAGGCCGCAAAGCCAAAGACAAGGAATCATTATGTAATGATGATAACAAATTGTATTTAGAAGAAGCTGTACTAGAAAAAAAGTTACCGGACATTGATCTTAGGATACTAATTGAAATACCAAATGGAATAGATTTTAATGAGTGGCTTGCTTCACATAGTAAGTAGATTACTTGGCCATGGTTGTTTGATATTGATTAATATTTTTATTTTATCTTAGCAATTTCAATATTTGATAACACAAACTTGATATATGGAACTGTATCAGAATTCTGTACTATTTTGGGATGTCCTGACATGGTTGGACCAAGTTACAGGTACTAAACAAATTATAAATAAATTATCGAAACAATTACATATTGATAACTTTAAGTCACTTCAATATAAATTTTGGTCATTTTTGAATTGTACTTGTTTATATTATATAACTTTTGTTCTTAAATTCATAAACTAATTAAGAATATTTTTCTGATTATTAATGAAATAAAAAAGGAGTGGTTGATAATTTTTTTTTAAGTATTTATTGAAGTACCTACAATATAACATTAACATTTTAAAATTATTTCTTGCCACTTCATTTAGTTAACAAAACTGTAGTCACATAAAATTTATTACTGGTTTAATTTTTTTTTTATATTTACATATAATAATATATACTAACTTATATAATTGTTTACATCACTTACCGATATCCTATACATATTTGTGTCTCACCTACATTTATTAAGTGAATTTTGCTCTGTGATCTTATTGATTGAAATGAATATCTTAACTTTAAAGAAGAGATTATTAACTCATACAAAGTCTATTTTTACCTTAGTATATAAATTAAGTAACATATTTTATTGTTTTTCCTCTAAATAAACTTATACAAATGTAATTTATATACTCTACTACTTGAGGTTTGAAAACTCTATATTCTCAATGACTTCAATGATAATTAAATCCCCAATTTAACTTAAATACAATTCATATGAACTAATATACATTTTTAAATGTTTATAAAGTTTTATCAATTAATTTCTGCTTCTTACTCATGAGATTAAATAAATACATTTTTAAGTAAACAAAGTTTAATAGCAAATGAAACTTTATAAGATCTTATATAATACAATTTTGTTAATCTTAATTCTTGAAACTTATTAACAATTATTTTTAATATTGACTTCAAAAAAACATTTCAAATTTTATTTATTGACCAAAAATATTATTAGTATTTAATGTTTAACATATAAATACATTTGGATGTTTGACTTTATCATTCAATTATTGTTTTAATTATTATAGATTATTTCAAAGTCATGAAAATATAATAAAACCATGATAAATTAATATTATTTAATTATTATTCATATGATTTATATATTTTTGTTTTGGTTCTTTTAGAACATATTTATGGTTTGATGAAAAAGGAAAAAAGTCTCGAGTAGCTGCTCCCTTATACATTGACTATGTCATGACATATGTTCAAAAAACTATTAATGATGAAACCATTTTCCCTACTAAATATGGTATGTTTGTTTATAATAATTGATGACGGTTATAATTTCATTAGAAGAACTTTAAATATACTAATGCATAATTTATATATTATTTCAGCTAATGAATTTCCTGTCGGATTTGAGGTTGTTGTAAGGAAGATTTTAAGGTTGTTATTTCACGTTATAGCTCATCTTTATCATAGTCACTTTCGCGAGTTAGTACTTCTAAATTTGCATTCACACTTAAATTGTGTGTTTTCACACTTGTCAGTATTTAACCATCGTTACCAACTAATTGAATTACGTGAAACTGAAATTCTATCAGATCTTGTGGTAGCATTAAAAATTTTAGGAACTGAAGGAGATACAGCTGCTGATGATGAATCTTCTGATGAATATAAAGGAGTCATTAACAAAGAACCAACTATGTCTTATGCTGATCCACCTATTAACATGTTCCCTAATCCTTCTCCTACTCATACACAGACTTTAGCTACTCAGGTTGATAATTTCTAGTCTATTAAATACAATGTTATAATAAAAATCATTAAATATGTTTGTATAATTAGATATTCAGAATATTTATGTATTATTTTTATTTACTTAAAGTTTCTAGTTAGAATCTACAAGTTGATAAATAAAATATTGTTGTAAAAGATTTGTAGTAAATAAACCTATATCTAAATTTAAAAATAACTTTAAAAAAAAAATTAATAAAAATTAAAGATTTTTATTAAATAATCCTTTTTAATAATTTTTTATGATTGATTGTTCCTGTAATAATATTATTCAAGTCTCATCTTAATAATATTAAAATTGTTAGATCATTACTTTTATTGTTTGCCATTTCCTATAGCTACGTTTCAAATATATTTAATTTTATTTCTGAATTGTAGTTTTACATTGTTAATTTACCAATATTATATTATCATCTAAATTAGTTATTATTATATCTTCATGTATATTTTATTTCCTTGTACACCGTATATTTAAATATTTTAAAAACTTTTCAGCTCAAATATTTATATTTACTAAGACCAAAAATTATTAATTGTTTTTTGAATATGTGTATATAAATAAATATACATATATATATATATATATATATATATATATTGTGTATAACCTTTTAAATAGGTAATACATAAGAGCCTGAAGTCGACATTTTGTGGAATTTGTAGTTTTTATCTTGTCTTTCTTTTGTGATGTATTTAAATATTGTGATATCAAAATTATACCCTTTAAAATCATTTTAATTTTCGGAATTTGTACTTATTTTGAATTATTATTTTAATAACTTGTTTTAGACTATAAATTGTATAATTTTGTGCAACTACATGTGTGTAACATTACAATAACACATGTGATGATTATTAAAAAGAAAAAACATTTTTTAAATTAAACTCATTATATTTTTTTTGTATTCTTTTTTCGTAGAAATCCGGAAATTTGAACTACCTAAAAACTTGAATTTATTCTCTTAGTCTATTAAAAAATTACTAATAATTGTTTTTATTTTACATTGGCCAATTATTTAACCGTCCAATTTTTTCCCTGTAGAGTATTTTATTTAGTAACCTGTATGGGAATATGTTATATATTATAATTAACTTTGTTATTAATTTATTTTATTGTATTACCTTTATTTTGTGAGACAATGTATTTTCTGGTTGTTATACTTCATTTTTAACCAAAAACAAACAGCAAAACAGGAATTTTGTTTATAAAAGATTTGAGTTACCTAACTTGTTAAAATGTCATTAGCCTAATTTTTTATCCTAAAAAAAATTGGTTTGCCAAGTGTTGTACTATGATAATAAGACGATTGTGATTTTTTTTTTTCTAGATGACTAATATTAATTATTTGATTCTTTTTTTTTTGTAATTAAGGTGTATATTATATTAAAATTAAAAAATTATTTATGAGTAATCTACCACTTCTTGTTTCGGGTGAAATGTTTATGAGTGTTAAATAAAAAAAATCTATTTTTATATGAAAACATTAAAAAAAAAATACTTTTAAATAAATAGTTATAAAATATTCATATAATATATTACATTAATTTATATAAGGCTGAATGAATGAATTAAGGTATAAATGAACATAAAAATTTAAATAATTACTTATGTTTGTAAGCACTATAATATATTATATATATTAGTATATATATATACATATTTTATGTAATTCGTTGCTTCAGTGCTTTATTAGGTTATATTAATATTTTATATCAAAATTTTATTGAAATTGTGTTTTTGTTGATTTAAATTTTTTGCTTTTTTTTAAAAAAAAAAAATCAATTTATAATATTTTTGCAAAAGAATTACTCATTAGTGTCTTATAATTTGTTTACCTGATTAGAATGTATTTTATTGGAGGTTGGCAATTACTAATAGTTTTATTTAAACAAATCTGGGTTGGTGTAACTACCGAGTTCCTTTATTATGTATCTTAATAGAACCTGCATCATGTTAATATCATGATAAAAAAAAAAAAATTTACTTTAGACTTAAACAAAAATAAAACTGTTGTAATATTAAGAATAGCAATTTGTTACTATGTTATATTTGTTGTTTAAATTAAAAATAAATATAATATATACATGTATATTGTTAATATGGTGTTAGACTACTTTGTTTTTTCTTTTCTTAAAAAATTTGTTGTTTTAATAATAAGCACTCTATTTGTGCTATATACTAATATAATATGATAATGAAAATAAAAGTACAAAAATTTGAATCAGTCGAATTAACAATTATTTTACAGATAATTGTAACTAGTTATTAAGGTAAAACTAGTTATATATTGAATCGTTTTACAAAGTGAGTTTTTTGTAAAACATTTTATATTAAAATCACTTAGAAATTTAAAATATCATTGGTTCTCAATATTTATATTTTATTTAATCTTAAGGAACTAAAAGAAATATAATCGTTTAGTTTACTGTCTTATGAAATTGTTCAATATGGTGTCTTATGAGTGTATCTACCTACGTTAATTTTTATATAAGTAGATTGGATTTATATGCCTTAAAAGTTTTGAAAATTTTGCTGTTAAATAATATGATGTTATCAACACATTATTTCTACATATTTGTAAAAAAAAAACTTCTTGTCATTTATTGGTGTTTTTTTAATTATTAATTAATTTCCTGAAGAAATGATATAGGTAATTGTTTTAATTTAATTAAAACAGGTACTTAGAATTATTTGCAATGTAATACTTAGTCAGCCAGAAAAAAAATGTACAAGTAATTAACATATTGAGTAATTAAAGTATTAAAGTATTTAAATAATTAATATTTTAGTACAACTAAGTCAAACTTAACAAATTATTTAGTTAACATATTGTTTTATTAGTATACTTATTAAACAGATAGTTAACATTTTGTACCATCAAATATTTTATAACAATTTTATCAAAAAATAAATAAATACACAAACAATGAATGAAAAGATTTATTTTTTTTACTTTTCTACATTATAATAGGTATGCAATATTTTTAAACCATAAAACTTATGAACAATATTATACCTCATGGTTTGACAAGATTTATTAAATGTATTATATGTTAGAGCCATACTTAATACATGGTAGATACTTGTATTGATTGTTTAGGATTAATTTTAAGGTGAAACACAATTAAACTATTGACTTCTTATATAGGTGCCAAGTAAAATATTAAAAATAATTAATTGGATTAATTATTAATTTGGAAAAATTAGTCACAAAATGTTTTTATTTGCTTTACACCTACCTCATTGGTACTATTATTTATTGGTACTATACTATTTAGTATTACCATTTACAAAAGGAATTTTGTGAAATAATGTTATATTTTCTTACTACTTTTACCTTATGTCTACTTAATATAAAATTTTTAATAAGTACATTACAACTTAAAACTTCTTAAAAAAATTCTTAAAAAGAACAAAATTACTGATTTAGATAGGTGTCTACTACTTACATACTACTTACCATTTTCCAGTCACCAATTATATTATTAAGTTATACGTTTTCAAAAAGTCGTATTTTGATCATTCGTTATAGGTATATAGAAGTGAGTACATATGTAGTAAGTATCTATAGCAAAAACTAGAAAATGTAGTAATGAAGTAATAGAGTACCTACTTACTGAATAGATTTAAACCTAGGTATAGTGTTGGTTGTAGTACTGTAGATAGGTACAATATATAATAGGTGTGTGTACTCATTCTAGGCACATGTATACGGTTTATCTATTTTATAATTATTATTTCGGCTGTTCTATTGTTATTTATATTATTTCAAAATATATATTATCATTACCTATTCCATTAGCTATTAAGGTACGTAAATTGTTACGTAGTATAGATATTATGTTCAATATTTATCTATAAATTAAGTAAAAAATCCAGCTGAAGTGTACAATTTAAAATAATATTATTAAATTATTTTGTTAAGTGTCAAAAATCTTACTACCATGTACTACTATAAATCAACAAATATAAATCCTTGAAGGGTTTGAATTTTAAACGAATTTATTAAAAGCATTACAATTATTAGGTATACTTGTATACTAACAACATTTTAGTATTATACTCTTTTATACTTATGTAATATTTTTGCAACGCAATTTAAAATTAATATGTTCAATTGAGCTTAATCGGTTTAATCAAAAATGTATTGAATATAAACACCGCATGTACCTATATGTATCAAATTTATTACATTTATGATTATTCATCGTTCATGACAGTATGTTAGTATAATATACATAGCACAAAGGTATTTAGGTACTTATTTTTTATTCTACAATGGGTTATAACAATATATTAAATTCATTTTAACTCGGATACCAGTACCAGCTCACTATGTAAATATTTCTAAAAATAGAATCGAAATATAAGTTTAGGGTTTTTTTTTTCAGTATCGATACGTAATACGAATGACGATTCACCCGAAATTCGTTTACATTTCTTTCTAGAAATATAATATTATAGTTTAGAACCATATGCTACGCTCAATTATTTGCAAAGTTTACTGTTTACATATATATACATACATTATTATTATCTACTGGCTACTATTATATTCGTAGTTACTAAACTATCTACACTATACGATACCCACTGCCATGTTGTCACATATTCGATTTTGTATATATCCGAGGAATTGGTTTACTTTAGTATTAATTTCTTATAAGTTAATATAATTATTATTTTTTCAATATATTACATGACGTGTATGTCGAATTTTCGGGTAATCAGTAGTAGCTCACGTCAACGGCTCACTATAATTGAAAACTTTATTCCATCCGCTTCAAATTATTATTAACAGCCAACAGGATACTCAGAACTACGCTGAGTGACATTAGAGAAAATTAAATTCATAAAGATAATAGATCTATAAAGCCTCTGATTAATAATGAAATGGGTTTTCTTTTTATTTAACTAAATATACGGTAATTGTTATGCAGCATAATATAACAAGCGTCAAGCATAGTATACATAGGTATCTATTCATACACAATATAATATTTAGTGATTTTTATGTAAAATAATAATCAATGAATAGATGTTATTCATAAGACAAACATATTTATCAAATACAGTTTGCAAAATCCATTTGAAACGATTCAAAAGTATTGTATTTTGAACTCATGACAAAAATATCGAATAATTGGGGACTTTTAATACAATATACTAGTATTCACAGGCATTTAACTAAAAGGCACTAAAATACTTTACATTTACAACACTTCTGTGTTATATTGGTACACTTAAAATTTGTTTTTACCTACTTATATTAATAATAAACCTAATTTTTATGTTAATGTATAAAATGTAATAAGCAGGGCCGTAGCAAGGGGGGGGGGGCGAAAGGTGCCTACGTCCCGGGCGCAATATCTGAGAAGGCGCAAAAATGAAAAATTTGCATTTTATGTTAAAAATTACAACGGTCAATGTTGTGTATTTTACATACAAAAACTTCAACGTAATCTATATTAATTGAGCAATTGTTAAAAATAATATCTAATGATCATAATAACTTTTTATAAACGTATAAAACCAATACTAGTTAATAAATACAATCTATCAATGTACAGAAAGTCTTTAAACTTGTGATATAATATTAGTATAGTTTTATATTATGATGTGTCCGCAGTCAATATTATAATATGTTCAAACATAATAAAATAATAATAATATAATATTAATAATATTATTGTAGAGATTACTATCTTATTAGTTATTTTTATTAAGTTGTTTTGTGGAAATGTGGAATTACCAATGATGTTTACGTTTTCGCTGTGCTTCGACGACACTCGACGCCACGACGATAACGAATCGTTTTTATCTAATTATTATTATTTTGTTAAACCATTCTGTTTTTAACCTCCGCTAAGATTAGTTACACAATTATCATTTTGTGAGTATAAATAATTTGTTTTTTGTTTAATTCGTTATTTTATGCTCTGAATGACGAAAATAACCATCTCTAGTACACTGCAGAGTCTACAGTATAGACAGAGTCTATATATTGTACATTTAAATAATGATTTAAAAAATTGAACTGTAATATTACTAAAATATATTATTATATCAGGGGCGCAGCGTGCATGTAAGCACTGTAAGCAAGCACTGTCTACACTTGAAAAGAAGGAAAAATAAAAAGTTAATATTAATGTTATTATAATAAAAAATTACAATTCAAATTGAATCTTCGACGTTTGACTACTAATTATTTTTAGCTTTTAACAATAATACAAATAATTATTCCCATGTTTAGATTATAAGATAACTATAACTAGATAACTATCTAATATGTTGACGAACATAGCCATGTTTTAGTCGTCGAAGTCGGCCGTAGTGTATAATAGTGGAAAATCTATTTTCATTCTATTAATACTTGGTATCGACGCGAATTGCCATCGTGTAACGTGTTCTGAAACTGCTTACGTGAGCTAATAGACACGATATACGTACAGTGTTGTAGAGGGGGCTCGTATTTATACACAACTTGTAAGCACTTATAATTTTGCATATACCACAGTACCAAACAGTTTATTATTATTCTTATTTCCTATAAGGCGATAACCGGCGGCGTGTGTACTGTGTTTGTGTATTTGTGTAGTTGTGCGATTATCAAATTGAGTTAAAATTATAAGGAGTTGTCTATATTTTTTACCAATTACCTACCTACATGCTTTTGACTAGAATTATTAATAGGTAAATTTTTAATATAATAGTTGTTCTGCTTACACTTTCTCAAACCCTACACTACGCCATTGTATTATATTATATATATTACATAATATTATTTAATATAATATTATTATGTTAAGAAGTGTTAACGTTGGTCGGTAAAATATGACGTTTTTAAGTGCAATTAATTACAATTAATTAATATACATAATCTATTATTTTTTTTAAATACAGTCCAAAAACATGGTTTCAAAATTATCAGGTTCAGCTTTCAAAAAATTAAGAGAAAAAAAAGGAAAATCAGGAATCACTTGCAAAAACATTGAATTCCTGGCTCTCTACATCTAAAATTAATCAACCATTAAACTCGGATAATCATATATCTTTATCTATTTCTTTTAAACTAGTAGAACTAGAAACAAATCAAGTAGAAAAAAAAATTGACTCGGAAATCGAAGTTCAAAACAAAACCGCTTCAGTTGAAATTCTAAGTTCCCTAATTAAACCAACCGATGATAATAATGACATTCAATCTTTATCTAAACCAGTATTTGAATCTGAATTTACTCTTCTTAATTCGCTCCTAGAATCATCATGTGGAATTAAACTGTCAGAAAATTTTGATTTCGAAGATCCAATTATTTGGCCATTAATTAGCGATAAATTCCGTATATTCATAGTAGAACACGGTCCTAAGTTGGAAAATTACAAAAACTACAATTTTCCAATTGATGATACTAGTAGATATTTTCATGAAAAATGGCTTTTTAAGACTTTACCAAATGGAGAAAAAGTAAGACGCCCTTGGTTACTTTATTGTAAACAAAAAAATCTATTGTTTTGTTTTTCGTGTGTTCTTTTTTCTATTGGAAAAAATTAATATTTTTCGAGCATTTCTTTGGGGTTTAATAATTAGAAAAAATTAAACCCGAAAATTTCGGAACACGAGAAAAGTACTTCGCATAGAGAATGTGTATTTAAATGGAAGAAATTTGAAAAAAGACTTTGTGGTAGTAAGACTATTGATTGCACTTCACATAATGCAATAACATCTAAAAAAAAAAGTGGAAAGATATTTTAAAAATTTTATTTGACGTTATTTTATTTTGTGCGAAAAATAATCTTGCTCTTAGAGGTACTGATGAACGGATTGGGAAACCTAATTGCGGTATATTTTTGAGCACTCTTGTTAAGTTATTATAATCCAATTTTGGCAAAGCATATTGAAAAAGTTAACGCTAAGAAGAATGTTATAAGCTATTTTTCTCCACAAATCCAAAACGAAATAATCTCAATTCTTGGAAAATCAACTAGGGAAAAGGGGTTAAATCGTATAAAAGAATCAAAATATTATTCAATTATGTTTGATTATACACCTGATGTATCTCACAAAGAGCAAATGTCTCAGGTTTTAAGGTATGTATACATTTCTAATGGCACTGTTTCAATTGAAGAAACGTTTATAGATTTTATCGAAAGTCATGAAAAAACTGGCGAAGGATTAGCTTTAGAAATTACAGAAAAATTAAAAAAAAGATGATTTAAAACTAAGTAATTGTAGAGGACAGAGTTACGATAATGCTGCAAATATGTCCGGAAAGTATAAGGGTGTAAAAACACGTATTTTGCAAATAAACAATAATTTAGCTATGTATGTACCATGCAATGCGCATAGTTTAAATTTAGTTGGCAATGACGCTGCTAAAGTATGTATACGTATGATAACGTTTTTTGATACAGTCCAACAAATTTTTAACTTTTTTTCGTCTTCAACGAGTAGATGGACAACTTTGATGAAAAGTATTAATATTTCATTAAAATGTACTAGTTCCACGCGGTGGTCCACAAAACAAGATTCTGTATCAGCACTTTAGAAGAAAGAAAAGTTTAACGATTGATAGCGCAACCAAAATATGGTTAAAGGTTTAATTTTATCAATACAAACAATGCGAAATGAAGGAATAGATAAGGCAATTGAATTTGGTAAAAATATTGCTAATGATCTCGGTGTTAAAGCAAATTTTTCTGATAAACGAAAGAGGAAAGTAAAAAAATTAGATTTTGAGTTAATTGATGATGATTTGCAAGTTCTATCTCAACAGAATGAATTTAAAAAAGATATTTTTGAAGTGTATGATTGAATTCTTATAGAATTATACAATCGATTCGAAAATATGTCTGAAATTAATGAAAATTTTGGATTTTTGTATGGTAGTAGCCTAATGGACCACTCTATGGAATATATACAAAAATGTGCAGCTGATTTATCTTTAAAATATGAAACCGATTTAAATTCTTCCGATTTTATCACTAAAATAAAATATTTTAAATGTCAAGCATTTTCTCTTTTACCCGACTTAAGAGCCGCTACACCATTAGCCTTACTTCAATTAATTACAACATATTCTGTACGTGCTGAATATCCAAATGTGAAAACAGCTTTATGCATATTCTTGACTTTGCCAATACTGTGGCAACGTGTGAAAGATCATTCATTAAGTTAAAGTTCATAAAAAACTATTTAAGGTCTACAATGGGACAAGAACGAATATTTGAATATCTGATATGGCTATTTTATCCATTGAACATACATTGGTAAATACTTTGGATATAAACGAACTAATTGAAGACTTTGCTGGGAAAAAAGCTAGAAAAATTTCAATTTAAATGTTAGTTATAAGTAAAAGCAATATTATGTATTTATATATTTACTGATGCTATATTATATTATTTATTATATTTATATAAGTGTTATTGTATTAATCTTGTTATTTTTAAGTGCATTTATATTTTAAAAAGTTATTGGTTTTAATAAAATTTAAAAAAGCTCAAATAATTAAAAGGAAAATTTTTTTTTCTTATTCTTTCAATTTTTAAATAGCATTTATAAACAATATTCAATTTTAAGATTTTTTATAAATTAAAAAAAAAAATATATATATATAAGGGCGCATTTTAGAGTTTCGCCCTAGGTACAATATTTAGTTGCTACGGCACTGGTAATAAGTATTTTTTATACAAATGTTATTGTTAGTTAATACAATAATATCTAAATGTAGTAAAATGCAATATGCACCAAATACGGTATTATAATAATGTAAATTAAAATAATTTAAAAATCTGCTTTGTTCAAACAGTTTTTGTTTAAGAGTAAAAAACGTTCAACTTATATACCGTGGTTCAACGGTAAACAAAAACATAATTCTATAAAGTATTATACCATACTAATAATAAATGGCAGCAAGAAATTTTACTGTTATAAATAAATTGTGTGCGCTTTGTGCTGGCAACGTTACTGCTATGGACGTGCAGTTGTTCCATTATTACAATATTGTGTACATAGATGACGTAGGCTAGTACTGATAGTTACGTATATAGGTATTTAACGAGCTAATCTAAACCTATTCTTACACGTACCACCCTATCACTTTTACGGTACCGAAATCATTTGACTGCCGAGTTATATATTAACGCATTTTTATCATTTATACGTAGGTAACAATAACAATAATGAGCTTTGTTAGAGATAATTATAAGTTAATGTCTATACGTACTATGTAGTATCTATACCTATACGTAGGCTGCGACTGTGAGACACATTACAATTCAAATATTCATAATATACGTATTAACGTAAACGTAAGGTTTCAGATTATGTACATACTACGTCATGATGTATATGCTACGACAGTAAGTAAGAAAGAAAGTGTACACTGGCATTAATATAATGTTATGCGAGCATCTTGCATGTGTACGAGACAATTAGAAAAAGTGGGTATATTAAATATTAAAATAATATTAACTCGAATCATTAAAAGAAACAAATCTTAAACAATTAATTTTTATTACTTTTTGTTTTATAAATAATAAATAATAATTAATCATTTATTGTAACACTGAATATAAAAATATACTATAACGATTAATAAGTCAAAGTTAAATATAGCTATGTACACAGTAGTATATAGTAAAACAGTCATTACCAGGGTTGGGATTTTAAAGCACTTAAAGTTACATAAATATGCGCTATAATATTACCTTAAATATTACAAAATATGCCCTAAAAATATGCAATAGAAACAACAAAATATGTAAAAAAAGAAAATTTATTAATCAATAATTTTTTAATCACTTAGGTACAAATTATTTTAGGTAGTTACTTAAGTTTTGAAATAATTTAGTCACTCTCACCAGAATCCCGAAGGGCTTAACAAAATCAGCAGATAATAAAAACTAGAAACAAATACCTAATACGAAATTATTATAAAATTATATTATACCTATATATTATCGCTGTAATTGTACGACGTTGTATCATCGTAATCGGTATATTTATTTAATCTCATTCTACATTTACAATTTAATTGATATTTCGATTGACAAAAATCTTAAAACTCGTTTACTAAAATATAATTTCATAAAACATGACCAATTTTAGTAAAAAAACAGGTAAAAATGTGAAAAAAGTAAAAAAAAGCACTAAAAACTAAAATATTGCAAAATATGCAAAAAAAGCCAAATAAAATTTTTTATTTGAGTTCTCTATATCATGAAACACATTTTTAGCCTACTCTGCTATTTTTTAAGTATCTCATAAGAAATATGCAAATGCTATAAAATCCCAACCCTGGTCATTACCTACAAATTTTTTTCTTGGATTTTGAGAAGCAAATTAATAATGTAATATTGCAATCAACAGTATATAGTAAGTTATTCATCAATCTTCAGGTACCTAATTTTTAAACATTAATTATAAAGCGTAATACTAAACTGAAACATTTATACTTAATTTTTAGGTAAGTATTTACCTTTTCAGATTTTAAAATTTTTTTGGTAATGTACACCAAATCTCTGTTGTAGTTTAAACTTTAAAGTACTAAAAGTATACTATATTATGAAAAATTTAGTAGTACTCATGCATTAAAAATTCACTTGTAATGTTATTAAAAATTACGAAAATTAAAATAGTAAACCATACGTTATAAATTATAATGTATAGGGTTATATACTACAGTGTATGTCCGTATGGTGTATAATAAATTCATGGAGTCAAAACCGGTTTCACCCATTGCATTATACGGTATAAATTATTTATACCCGAGTACCCAGGTGTAATTCGAAATCTGGTACAAACCGAAACCCGAAATCTGGAAAAAATGTGAGCCTGGATTAATACAAAACCGGAAATCGGATAATAACTAAATCAGTTTTCAACCAAAAAACCTGTGTTCCGGTGTTAGAATTCATTAAAATTGAAGTAAGCGAAGCAAGTGACCTGATAAGTTTCTGTTGCTTTATGAGAACATGTCAACAGATAACAGTGAACTAATTTGAAATAAATAATTAGGCAAGTGAAATATTTTATAAATTATAAGATTAAGCTTGGTTTTAGTAATTTGTTTTTAAACTTTTTTGTCGGTAGGCGGTAATACTTGGAAGTTGGTATAGTCATTAGTAATGACTCATCATTACTCATTAGTTATTTTTAAAAAAAGCAATGTTTACTGTGTGGCATATTTTTGTGTACACTGTTATTGTTTTAATATGTGATTTTTACTATCCCGTTATGTATTCCTACTTAAAATAACCGGCATAATTAATTAAAGATATTATAGACCCATCCAGTTGCTTTAATATAAAATCATCTTTCAAGATTTTACCCGAACTCAAAAATCTACAAAAAAAAAACCTGTTTTAACTTCAGCTTTGCACCCGTAATCTGAAAATATAACGTTTTAACCTGTAAATTTACCCGAAAAAAATCAAGCAGTTTTGACTCCCTGATAATTATATATTCATTCACTATGCCTATGCCACTATATTTCATAATTCAAATTGGAATTTGTCTGTGGCTTTAGAACATTTCGTCAGTACTCAGTTGTCGTGACTAATCGTGACCAAATATTAGACCAACGACCAACTACCAATAAGACGATAACAATATTATTATATTACATCACATTTTGAATCTACCTATATCAATAAATAATAATACTTATTGATCTTATTTTAAATAATTCCATTTACTTTATATTTATATATATATACGATACATCGACACAGCCGTATGCGTTAACGATTGTTTCAATAACTATTATTATTTATCAACTATGCCCCAGTGCCTAAATGGTATACCTTATGCATCTACACCTACCAAACAGTACAAACAGCTGGTAAATATTATTACTTATGAATGTTATGTGTTTATTACTTCTAAGTAATTTAAATTATATAATATAGGTGACATAATATATTTCTAGGTACCCTAAATTTTTTTTTAATTTCCAATTCGATGGTCAACAATATTATTTTTAAAACACAACATTTGTTTGTATGTAATTTAAATACATATTATTATTGAAAAAAAATTAAGAATAGAAAAAAATCAGAGCACACCATAAGCAAAAGCTATAATTTTTTATCGCTCCCAACAATACTCGGTTTGGGACATTTGTCTCTTTCATTCCACCTCCCGAAATTTGCTGCTGTATACATCTACGCTTAATTTTTATTAATCCTTCATTTTCAATCATGGCTATAAGCCTAAAACTGGTTAAATGCAAAAATTACAACTATATTATAAACATTTATTTGAATACAAGTAATTAGTAATTACTTTTGAAATTTAGGAACCATTATACTAGCCAAGTTATTGCAATGTTTAAACTATATAATACCTACCTAACGTTTATAGCTATTTTTAAAAACCTGTTTACATATATAATATACAAGTACTTACTCAATAAACAAAATTATGTCTACACGTACATGCTTGGTCGAGGGTGGGCTAACAAGTTTTCAATTGTTAGCACAGTTTTAAACCATACTTTATTTACAAAAATATAATAAGCCTAATCAATGTAGAAAAATATCAAATATATACAAAAATGTATTCATTTACAAATAGATACATATTATACTACATTATTTAGTTAAGTATAATATTAACTGGTATATCATGTTGTATGGTCCAATATAATTTCGTTAAAAACCGGAAGCTGAGTTCTTGTTGGTAGACTTCAGTTATAATGGTAACAATACCAAGCCAAACAGATTACCTATATATTAGTTTCCTGTTATGTGCTGCTTACCTATTAAAATGATTATTATACCTACATTTATACCTAAACAAACACTGTTTTGTACATTTTTTCTCAAAAAAATTTTCCATCGGAATTGAAATTAGATTTTTTATACGCCCTACATCTAAGACTTATGTTTTAAATTTTAAATTATTTAATGAATAGTTACTTATAATAATAGTGAATTATTTACTGACGTACTATGATATAATCAGTCAGCACGATATAATTATTTAGATAGGTTATTAGCACGAATGTCGGTAGCTCATAAATAGCTCGATATCGGTCCTATATTAAAAATAAGACCGGGTGGACTTGGCCGGGTTATGGGCTCTCTTCGAGACTCCAGCTGTCACCCTCTCATTTGGTGTGTCGTTAAATTAAATTTTTGTCTAAAATTTAAAACAAAATTTTTCTATTTCTTATATTTGTATTTATTCTATGAATTCGTTTAATACTTCAACTATAGTTATTTTAACTTATTCAGTTCTATATTTTGTGAGAAAAAGCGTCTAAAACTCTAAAGTTTATAAATAAATAAATTACGAAAACGACATTATAGCGTTAATCATCACTATTTAATACGTTTTTCTAAAGACATATATTTTAAATATTGTATTGATACTTTAAATTTGATTAATTATTTAGTCATGTTTACGGACTAGACCGGATGGTGTAATAATGGATTTTGAATCGATTCAATTCGCAGGGCCAAAATTTGTTGAATAATCTTTTTTGTATTATGTATACCACAAAAAACAAAGATGCCATACAATAGATAATTTATTTTGGAGTAGCAGGGGGAAGTATTCCAATTAACTTTTATAAAATACACTTTTAACAAGCCCACTATTAAAAGTTCCAAATATTGGTCATTAAAAATCCAAGTACGGTCTGTAGTCATAATGGTCAATGATCCGCACAGATTATGATTACGTGAATTGACTTGTACTTCGAATTTAGATTGTGATCGTAGTGAAGAACCTGTTAGCTGCAATGGTTGTATAATAATGGTGTGTTTTCTAATTTAAAATAAAACTAGGAATTAATTAATTTGAAAACGATGTTTTTTTTGTATACAAATTCTTTTGAATGGATGTATATTTAGTATGCATCATTGCATCAAGAGTTGTATGTAGCATCTAATTAAAGAGGAAATTGTATAAAGAATGTAATATTATCGTATGAGATTCGTATGAATTAAATATCGAAAATAACTGCAACATGATACATTTTTTCCAGCAAATATGATTCTTTTTTACATATTTTTTTGATAAGGTACACGATTTTGTGTTTTCAGAATCGAATATCTATAATCTATATAGTAAATGATTATTTAATTTATCATGCATTTAACGTATTGCATAAATGTATACTTTTTATAACTTTTACCTAACTATACATGACAATGATATGTATAATTTATGTAAAACGGAGTTACAAGTATGTCCTTCACACAGAATTTTTTTTAAATGTTTTAAATATCATACTTATTTGATTTGTTATGAGTTTAAAATATACATATATTTTAAGATTAAAAATATTATGTACTTACAATTCATAATTAACCCAGTTTCCCTAAAAATTAATTTCGAGTATATAAAATTAACATGCATAATCATACAAACACATCTTAAATTAAGAGTCAATAAGTAGTCTGTCGACCATTTAAACGTCAGTAGATATTTCACACAGTGCCTGTGTTAATATTTTTTTAATTTTTTTAATTGTTACATGATGTGTTCTATCATGTTGGTTCTATTTTATTTATATTATTTTATTGTTTTTAAAAATTATGAAAATAAGAAAGAAGTAGAAACCTATACATACCTAGTTAATTTTTTTTGTTATCGGAGTACGTTTACGTAGTACCTAATTTAGTAGAGTGATTGCATTAAGAGAAATGTCATGGTCACTATTTCTCAATGTTTATATATTTTAACTTTTATTTAAAAAATAAATAAATAAAAAAATAAAGAAATAATTTGTGCTTAACAATTATTATTTATTTTTAGATGTCTTGCTTGACGTATGATTTTTTTTATATATAATAATTGTAGTATACAATAGGTATATATATATATATATATATACATATAAAATTTATAATAGTTTTCTTTGTCCGCTTAAAACCAACAAGTTATCGATTTATCATTTTTATTGGCGAGAGTACCTACATATACCTATATCTAGTTCGTAGTCATTATATAAAAATTAATTTGTTTTGAGTTATAAGTTATAATTATTATTATAATTTTTACGTAGTTAAAACTATGTGAATACATTTATATTTTTAACGGTATTAATCTTATGAGGCTGAACTGCCTTATTCTTCATCTACATTTTTCATGAGTGGATATTTTATTATAGGTATTTCAGTATTTGGTACTAATTCATTGGTGTTATATATTAATTTATCCTTTAAAGAAATAATTGGGTGAGTTAGATGTTCATTTCGGCATTGGACGCAGAGGGATTATTTTTAATTTGCCCACGAAGAAGCCATGCGTAAGTTTGCTATATCCGATATACAGTCCATTTATCAGTCTATTTATTTCTTTTTATATAGATGTTAAGCAAAACACGGAACCTAAAGTAGGTATACTTATACAGGTACCAACGTGTTTTGCGCATTATAATAATATAATGTGAAGGATACGCGCAATAGACTCACGAGATAAGATTTGCGGTAAACGGTCTCGCATTATAATAGTTTATTACATATTATAATAATAAAATCATTGATAGTAGGTATGTTCTGTAAATCACGTCGATGTTATTGCGTATTTGCGTGATATTATTATGACCATCACACCGGTTCGTATAGTCGAGTGCGTGCGCGTCGATTGTTTCGGGTTCGCGGCGACGCGGCGACGGGAAAACATTGATATTGTTTTCGAAAGTCGCGTCGCGTTAGGTCAAGGCGAAGAGGGTTGGGGTGAAGTTTCTAAAACGCGCGCGGATCGATGCGAGAGCCGGTCGCTGTACGCGAGCAAAAGCACGAGCTGCGCGCATTCGCCCATCCGCCCGAACGTCTGTCCACAGAAGCGGATTACGGGGCGGCGGTGGTGCTGTAGACAGGCGGGTGAGAATAGGGCGCGCCCGTACGGGACCTTTACGAGCCGCTGCTGCACTACTACTATTATAGTAGGAACTATTAATACTACTGTATCGGTGCACCACTAGCAGCCAATAGTGGAAAAACAGAAAAAAAAAAGTTAACATAAAATCGTCGATTACACTATCCTCAGGCTGAACTTTCAACACTCGAACGAGTGTTCAGTGTTAACGAGGCTTTTTCGTATGTCATGCATAACATACCTATCCATATATTATAATTTTATTATAATTTTTGCAGTACTTGTGCAGACAATCGAAATTCAAAATATCATTACATTTTTCCGTGTTTTAAATTTAAGTGGTTACATGAAACGCGCGTTTGGCGAGTGAAAAACCGCACGCGTTTTAAGTTTAAATGTACGTAACTGCTAAGTGCTAGAATGCTCGCGAAACGTTGAGAATCGATGATTGTACCTCATCACTGCGTTGTATCACGGTTGTACTCGCGGGTTGTTGTCTGTGTTCCTCGAATACGTACCGATCGGTAACCCTCGAGAGGTGCTCATAGTTGACCTATGTGTCGATAACCATATATTATAATATTGCCCATCGATAATAGGCAAGTTAAGTTCATTATAATGACCGACTATTAGTTTAAAAAGTAAGGTCAACGCGCTTTGATTCGTAAGACCATGATCAAGTATATGTGAAGTACAGTACACAATCGAATATCAACAATAAATCATACAAATAACCATCGAACTACTTTTAGATTAAAATACCTAAACGTTTTTCAGTACTTCGTTGGGAGTGTGATGATGTTACCGTCATCGGCCCCTGACGAATTCCGACTGTAGGGGAGGGGGACACCTGTATTACAAGTTACAACAATGTTGAAAATGGCACTGCATTGATGTGCTGGAAAACGTGACATACGTAACCTCAGAGCTCATCAGGTGATTAATTGCTAATCAATTGTTTTGATTTGTTGGGTCGCTTAAGCAACGCCAAAACGTGGCAAAATTATCGATTGTTGTTCTTACGGGATTATATTGCATCACAATATAACATAATTTAATATACATCTGATTTAGTGGTGCTTCTTTTAAGAGTACTTATTATTCATGATAGCAATGTCTACGGTGGCAGAGCCGTGTGAAGTGTTTTTCAAAAATGAAATTTAAATCTATTTAAACTTTTTTATCTTTATTGTTAATGTTCAGATGTTCTACTCAAATGCACTGCGTCTTATCATTATGGCACTCGAAACCGTATTGTCAGCACGCGTTTCAACGAATATCTGTATAGCAGACTGTAGTGCAGCAAAAATTATAACAATATTTTAATTCCGTTCCGGTCCCCGGACCGAACTCGTGGGTAAAGTCTTGACCCAAATTTCCCTAAACCGTAGTGCATCGTTTACACGAACGGTTTTTCTGCACGTGTTACGAACGCATTGCGATCGAAAACACTGTCGATGGTGGTTGTTATAAAAACGAGTGTTTTTAACACTGTTCGATTCATCAATCGCGCAAAATACGTGCACATGTGCAGAATTTTATCCGCCGCCGCTACTGCCGCCGACACCGCTACTGTGGCGGTTGTTACGTAACAAATTTGCGTGACTTTTCCACCCTCCATCGACGAATACCCGCCACCGTGGCCTACCCGTGGTCGGTGTAGTGTCGGCACCCTCCGCACCGCGCTCGTGTCGGCGCATTTACAGCACGCAGACCGGCTCATCCTTCCGTATCGCGACTAGGTACCGCGAGTATTCGCGCGCGTTCCGCGTATGGTCATCGACGCGCCCCGTCGTGGCGTACGTTACTATCCTTCGTGAAGACGGACTATTACTGCTGCGCGGCTGCAGCTGCTGCTGGCTGCCGGCATGGATGCGAAAATGCCAATATCCAGGTACTTATACGCGACCGACGTTTTAATTTTCCCCGGTTAAAAATTCCTCTACCCCGTCACCGCCCTTAATCATCCATAATTGGGCCTACTCCCAACGATCAGTCATTTGCACGTTTGAATTTATTCCTATACCTATAATTTACACAGATGCCTTTGAGCAGGTCATCGGTTGATGAAAATTATAATTAGATTGGGTTCTGGAAGACTGTAAAATCTGCCATAAAAAAAATTGTTTTCTTTTAAATTATATAAACATAATATGTTATCACATGTTTATTTAATAATAGCTAATTGGCACAATATTTTGTACAAAGGGTAAATAAAATAAATAATGAACTTTACGTTTTTATTTATGTTATGTTTAAAGCAATCATAGCAAGAACTTTAATGATCTTATTGATGGGCGATGGAGTATTATAAATATATAAATATCGAATAAAACTTGTAGGTAAATTTAAAAACTATATGTGTTAAATTGAATTGTATTTAAAATATTTTTAAGAATATTAAGAAGTGTACATAGTTATAATTAATTTAAATTTTTTTAAATAATTAGTTTTTTTTCTTATTGTAATACTTTATATTATTGTAAAAAGTATTTGAGTAAAAGGATTCGTGTAAAAGTATTCAAATAACTCTTTGCTCTTAAGTATTACAAAATTATTTTCTTAAAATGATTGGAAAATATTTAGTTTTAATTTTAATGATGTATTTTATCACCTTACTTTTCTTATTTTGAAATAGTTAAGCAGATACTTACTTTATTAATTAATGACTAAGAGTTGTAATGTCTTTTAGTCTTGTAGCTTGGGCATCTACAAATGTTTTATTAGGATTATAAATCTAAGCCATCAATATAATTTGGATTTACATTATAAAATTAAAAAGTAAAATGATTTTGTTTATGTACATTATTGTAATTTAGAATTATGAAATAATGAATAATTTAAATAATTAATATATTGTGTATAAAATATTAGTTACATAGTTAGAATATCTAATCTATAAGCATCAGATACCAATCTGAACAACATAGTTATTATTTACATTATTACAACTGTATATTTGTTTTCTTTAAATAGTTTTTGTTTTATTATGATTTGATAAAACCATGCTCTGTTCATTATAAGCTATTAGGTAGTGTTGAAATTTTTTAGTCTAGAATAGGTATATAATATAATTATGTTATATTTAAATTGTAATATTATGTTAATATTTGGACTTCAAATGCTTATAGAAAATAATTGTGCCTACGTATTTCAATAATTTTTGAATTACAGCGAGACAAACTTTTGTGAAGTTTTCTATTCAATTTTCATGTATTTTTTCTCAGTAAAAGTTTTTTTTATCAACAGCTATCAACAAAAAAAAAAAAAAATTAAGAAATCAAATATTTCAAATGCCTATAAATTGCTTAAAAATCAGCAATATATTTTGAAAAAAATTATTTTAAGAAGATGCCAATATCTAAACAACTAGTAAAAGCTTCAAGTTTTTGAAACTTTATAATTATATTATATTATATTGAGTAATAATAAATATTTAAAATTGTTTGAAGATAAATCGTTGTTTTATGCAATTTCGTAAAGATTTCTGATGGTCATAAAAAATTTATTGAAGAAAAACATATGGAAAACCTTGCCTTAAAAATGTTAACCTTTATTATAAATACCAAAAACTTTATGAATTTTCAACTAATAAATAACTTGCATTCTTTCGCAATTTTAACATATTACATAAAAATTTGTGTCAAATTCGATTTTTTTTATTTGTGATAAGTACAATTTATAATAAACCTTGTATTAAATTTCCAGTTTTTTTTAAAAGTCATTTTTTTTCATCGATATTTAAAAAAAATATACTTAGAAAAATCAATAAAATTTTTATTGTCTATAAATATGTCAAAAAAGTCAAAATACTCCGGAAATTTAACCACGTATACGAAATACTAATAAAAAAATGTTGGTAAAAATTTCAAGTATTTGTGATTTTTTTGTTTTTGAGTTTATACCATTTAAAAAAAATGTATTTTGTTAAAAAGTAATTTTGTGGAAAAATTTCTGTTTTCCGTTATTTTTTATGGTTTTTTCCAACGATTTTGAAAAGTATTGAATATGTTTTTGACATGCCCAAGTATCAACTAGATTTACTTTCTTATCAAAGTGTTTCTGTACAAATAAATGGGAGTATTTTTAATGCTCCTAAACGTAATAACATACACAAAAAGAAAAAAGAAATAAAAAAAAAAACACACCATTGTTAAATCAATACATTCATCACTCCGTTTAGAATCCAAAAATGAATTACTAATAATTGATTTAAATTATTAAATTAACTGAGTTGGTATATAGTATATACTAATAAGAAATAATAATATTTTTATCAAGCAAAAATTGTTACCGGGTTCAGTACTTCAAAGACATAAATTGGAACATGAAATTATGTTATCTTACAGACATATTTCAACTTTTGAATGAGCTAAACCTGTCTCTTCAAGGAACACAAAAAACCATGTTTCACAGTTACAGTAAAATAGAAGGGCAAAATAAAAAATTTAAGCTGTGGATCACAAGAATTGAAAACAACTGTTTTGAAATGTTCAGCAACTTAATGGAATTCATGAGTGGGGTGAACGAGAATAATGAAGATTATAGTATTACTCAACTTAAACTGATTATTGTTAATCATTTGAATATGTTGTCGCTTAAATTTGAAGAATATTTCCCTTTAAATCAAGACCCAAGAGATGGTTTCTTATGGATTTTGGATCCATTCAGTGTCAATAGCTCAACAAATACTCTATCTACGAATGAAGAGGATATGTTAGCAGATCTTTCCTCAGACGTCACGTTGAAAAACTTAAAAAACAATTTATCACTAGATAAATTTTGGATAGAAGTTCACAGCGAATATGAGATATTAAGTGAAAAGGCGTTGGGAGTCCTACTCCCTTTTCCTTCAATATACTTATGTGAAAGTGGATTCTCAGCAGTCACTGCAACCAAGACTAAATATCGAAATAGATTGAATGTGACGCCGACACTAAGACTTTCATTAACAAACCTTACTCCAGATATTGATAACATATGCAGTCATATTCAAACGTAACCATCCCATTAAGATCCATGCAATAATTGTATTATTATTTTTCCTGTTATTAAAATCTTATATAAATTTAATCTAATCTAAATATATTATATAATGTTACATCTCAATACAATCTAAATTCTAAATAAATAATTTAATTGTATTTTTATACAGTGTATTTAGTATTTTAATCACTAAAGTTTAGTGCATTGCTAATGTTGCCGCTTATCGCGATGTTTTGTGTACCCTTCTTTTTTAAAGATATTTTCAGAGGGGTTCCGCATGAAAAAAATATTATTGCCTGGTGTTCCGTGATATAAAAAAGGTTAAGAAACACTGATATATACAATATGTTTATTGCAAATAATTACTATTGGGGTTTTAATGCTTCATAGGTTGGAAGTTAAAAGCAAGTTGGGGTCCTTCTACCTAAAAAAAGAATGAAATAATTAATATGCTACAGATAAGGTAAAAGAACAATTATTAATAAAATAATAGAGATATGTATTAGGCTTCACAATGTATGCAAAGTATAAAATAGAAGAATCACATTTGAACTGTTAAATAATTTATAATTTTGTTTATTTTTTATTTTTTATTGCTAATTAAATCATATTACAACAACATTTGGTAGAAACATGTGGAATTTAATATTTTTAAACAACTAGGCTTAACTAAAATATATTTTTACTTAAAAAGTTGTATTTTTGTAAAAATATTAAAATGCCAAAATTAAATTAAAATTTTATTTTACCATGAAAATTCATTGATATGATATGTACGAGGTATACTATGTAATATGTGTATTAGGTTACAGAGCTGCATGAGTCATATAAATGGATATACATATATAATAGGTACCTATTTATCAGTATTTTTTTTTTTTTTTATATAATATATATCTACTCAACACTAACTACAAAAGAAGTATGAATCTACTGCTTTGGTAATGCAATATAATTATCAGATTGTTTTGTTTATTATATCAATCTAAAACATTTTCAGAAATAAATAATTTTTAACATAGTTTTTTTTTTTATGATAATTTACTCTATACAATTTGTATAATAAGTAGTCTACAATAATTGAATTAATAATATTTGAGGGGGAAATTGTAAATTGGTGACACCTCTTTATTATTAAATAATTAAATACTTACTGCCTTATAGGTTTTAAATTGCACCACCAGTTCCTTTTAAGACATCTGGGCGGGATGCAGTTTGGCATGGAATATTTTATACTTAATTAATTTTCAATGATATATATATTTAATATATTTAATCTTATGATGTATTATGTAGTATTAAATTTGTATTTTATTATTTAAGATATGATATCTATCTATTTGATCAAAAATAATAAATACATTAAAATATTTATTCTAGTGTTTTGATAATCTTTTCGTGTAGGTATTAATTATTTTTGATATGTATAATGTATGTATTTAATTTAATTTTAGTTTTTATTATATTATTACTATTGTAAAATATGTCTATTATTTACTAATTTAATCTATAACTTATTAGGTACCGTTTAAAAATACATGAACTGTTTCTTTATAAGTTCCAAATTTGAATAAAAACTGATTGGTTCACCTGAAATAAATGGTTAGATCATAAGCCGAAAAATGTTTTAATTAATTAGTTAAGTACCTATGAAAACATAAAATTGTTTCTTTAAAGAAATATTTGATTATCTATGTTTTTAAATACATATTGTCAACTACTAATTTCTGACCTGGGAGTGTATTTAAAGCTATATAACTAATCATTATTTTTATAATAGTAATTAGTTTTTAACATAAATGACTTAATGCACAAGAATTAAAAACATATTATAACTAAATGACTGTAAGAATAGAATAGGTAATAAACAAATATTAATCTATTTTATTTAAATTATATAGGTACCTATTAAAATTAAATAAAAATATGGAAATTAATTGTATAGTAATGTACATGTTAATTGTTTAATATAATTCGTGGACCTAGCTTTGATGTTATTATTTATAATTATGAAAAAAGTTTTAATGAAATTAATTTCAGTCAAATACTGAGTAATCCCTAAAATATATCTATTAAATGAAAATTAAAGACAAATATAAATAAACGATTGGAATTATTAGTTTTATATAATGTAATATAATGTATCATAAAGAAAATCTGATTTAATCATTGATTATTTATTCTAGATGTTTTTATTCGTAGATAACCAAAAAAAATTAATATTTTTAACTATAAATATATATGGAACAGTGATTAGTTTAATTAATCTGTTGTAAATACTAAAAATGTTAAAATGGAAGTGTTTATTTTTAAATTAGTATAATCTAATCATATAATTGTGGAATAGTATACTTACACATAAGTTGTATATATCATATTATTGATTGGAATTATTATTATGCTTAAGACAAAAAATATACTATTTATTATTTATTTTTTGAACTGCCTATTTTTACAAATTTCTGAGAATAAAAACTTTTTTTCTTTCTTAAAGGTTCAAACTTCTCCTGGATGGTTTGATATAATTTACGTATTTTATGTTTTAAGGATAATGGAAAATTGAAAACATAATGTTATGTTATTTTATGGACTAATAGCTAATACTCATACCCAAGACATAGTTAATGTACTGTTTAACTTTTATCAGGTTTATAATGTATATGCATATTATAATAGGTCTGTTATATGTTTTACCTAGCATTAACTATACAATAACATCACAGTACTTCTATATAACAAGTCAGAGAAGAGAAACCTTTTTAATTTATCTTATATAGGTATATTAAGTTTATATTTTATAACTTGTAATTATTTTTGACTCATTTAACTAATGATGTACTCACTTAAATAGTTCCAATTATAATTCTATTGGTATAATCAAATTATACGATCTGGTCCTAAATATTTTGATACACATATTGATATACCTCCGTAGCACTATTACAAGTGTTTTCTGTTGTGTAGATAGGTTAAGTATGTTTGTCAATTTTCATTGATTTTATTACATATCCTCGTAGATTGTTTTTATGATAATAAAGGGGTTTTTTTTAAAAAAAGAGGTGATTTTTAAACTTAATTGCCTTAATAAATGTTTGGTTTTTACTCGATTACTTTTTAAACTTTATTATATATTATGTGATCCATAAACACAATTTGAAATATTTAATCTGAAGAGGGGCTATTTTTTTTAAATACAATATCAATTATAATTGAATAGGTACTAGAGTACCTTTTGAATTCCATTAAGAAAAAAAATTACCGCAACAAAGTTTTAAATTAACAGAAATAATCTTAAATATAACTTTATAATTTGCATTTATTCATTTAAATTCATAATATATCAATGTAAATATGTGATATTTGTCTTATTAAAAATACAATCCTCATCAATTTTGAAAACGGAATTAACTTTATTAAATTTTAAACATTATTATAAAATTATTAATTTAAGTTCTTAGTAACATTTTTCGTTGTTAAAAGCTAAACCCCACTATATTCCCCCAAATTTCTCTTTTGGTGTAATTTGAGTTGATATAATATAACAAACATGTAAATACAATTATCATGTAATTTCATTGTATTATGAGTTTTTTATTATATCCTATTATTTTTTTTTTGTTTCGCGATTTTTTATACCACGCAACCAAACATAGTTGTCTCCATTTATCACGATTTTGGGCTAATATACGCCAATCTTCATCCTAGTAGAAGTTTGCTACATCTTTTAATTGATTCAATACTTCCATCGCATTTGGGGTCTTCTCAAAGGTATTTTCCTTCATAGATTCTCTTGTATAATAGAATTTATCATGGCTTCAGATTTGCTCCGTAGAGTGGACCTGCCCACTCCAGTCTTTTTCTCTTTATCTCATTTACTATATCCGATTTGTAGTTCAGGATACATAATTCCTCATTCTATTTTTTATGCCATTATAATGTTTGCGCAAATCACGGCAGGGTCCATATATTTATCATAGTATTTTTTCTCAAAAATCTTTTGTCTTCATACATCAATTTTCTTACAGTCCTACATTGTGCTCCATACAATCCTATAGATCTCAGTAGCACAATGTTTGGCAAGAGTTTTAGCTTCTTTGAAAGTGTAATTGACTTAAATAAGTTGTCTAAGGCGCAATAACACTTGTTGCCCATTTGAATTCGTTTTAGTATCTCATAATCATACTCCATATATTGCTTGAATTTAATCATATCATATTACCTTAGGAATTGTATACATACTATTTGAAGAATAAGAACTTATATAAGTGTTACCTATAGTTTTCTAATAATAGGTAATTTATATGCTGCATGCAAATATGTGGAATAAATCAAGTGGAATAAAAACATTACCCAGGTGTGTTCTCAATCTCAAATCTAATGTATGATTAGAACAATCATTTTGTCGCCACTGAGTGTTGAGTATATTTTAATTATCTCACTATATTATATTCATTTGAACAAATAGAATTCTTCCAACAATAAATCTTAAAGCTTAGTCCACACAGTTTCAAATTCACAATTCAATTAATGATAACTTTTATAGGTTGTTGGTTATAGTGTGGCGGAATGGTTGGCCACAGTTACTCTTAGTTCTGCGGTTAATCACTACCCGGTATTGCTAGTAGTCAAACGGGTGACCAGTGGTCACTGACTACATGACTCTAGCGGTGCATTGTCCCTAATTTCACACATACACTACTAACATATTTAATCCTTATAGGAAACAGTTCTTCTAACCTAAAATAAACCTACAAATCAAAAACCTACATGATGAGCTAATAGCTACAGTATCCGGGTTTTCAATAAAAAAAAAGTTTAATAGAATATTGCAGATACTGTAAGTCATTGAATCTATCGTATGGTAATATAGCCTGTGTTCATAAGTTTAATGTTATACATAGAATAACCGTTATCAGTGTTATCACTTTTATACTATAGTTAATGAGGTTTTTGGGGCCTATGTTCAGTAGTTCAGTTTGAATGTTAAATATGTTTATTATTACTTGTCTTTATTGATAAACGAAGAATATTGTTAAGCGATACTTAATTCATGTAATATCTGTAGTATGAATATATGCTACGCCAAACAAATAATTTTTCTAATTATATAGTAGAGATAATATTATTATTTTGATATACACAATCAACATTAAATTATGATAGCTCAAATTTGAAAGTACCTAAAATACAATTTGATTTATTGAGGATATCGAGCTCTAATTTGTATTAAGACTTGACTATAATATTATAGTTGATACAATTATAATATTAAATTATTATAATATAAAATCAATTTAATGATAAGGTACAGTTTGGTTGTAGTTATGTAATATAATTATTTGTGTATTATTTCAACAATTTATATTTTGAATTTATCCATAAATTTATTTTCACATAGATTTTCTGTGAAGTAATTTTGTATATTTATATAAATTTTATAAGGATGTTATAATATGTATGTTTTGATGTACTATTTATAAAACATTTACCTATATTACTCACAAACATATTTACCTTTATTAATTTTTTTGTATTTGTTTCCAGGTTTTCGACTAACGAAACGATCAAATAAATGTATTAAATTATTGCTCGATAAACATCATATGATTTGTCATATTATACATTTTGAAAGTCTCCAATCAAATCTTCCAAACATTTTAAATAATGGTCCTCATTATCTTTTCCAATCTGAAGAATGCTTTGTGAGTAACTATTTAATTTTTTTCAATAAACTAAACTATTACAATAATATAGTTTTACTCGTACTAATTAGAAATAGGTAGTTTTTACTGTATAGATATTTAAACAGTCACTTCAGTACTTATATTATAATGTTAATGAAATATATAATATAAATATTTTGTAATACCTACAATGTTACATTTATTACAATATTTATTTTTTGACGTTAGTTACAAATTAGTATTATATTTATATGAATAAAACGAAGTTAAACACTTTAATAGAACTTTTGATGTTAAGTGAATTCGATATTTAAACATTAGTTTGAGTAAAAAAATATAAATAATAAGTAGATACCATACTTTTATTTATCTCTTTAGTACTTAATTATGAATGTTGTATTCATTTATAACGTTGCTATTTTAAAATATACAACATGAAAATGTATTTTTACTCAACTTAGTTTTTAAATGTTACTCTATTATAACACACATATATTATATATGCGTTAATATATTTTTATTAAAATTAAGTACCATATGTTAGCTTCCTATAAACCAATTATATATGACTCGTAAACTGTTTTCTACATAGAGTAGAAAAATGACCTTTCCTTCATACAAGACCCTTTTATATCCCTTTTAACTGGATGGTGTTTATTTTTAGCTCAATAAAACTAAGTGGTAATTGTCGTTAAATTCATCAAGGTTAATCGAATGAATCTGCAATATCAGAGCTAAAAAAACAGGACAGGTGAAGTACTGCTGACTAATATACGCAGTACGGTAGGACTAAATTAGGTTCATAAATATTATTGAAAGTTTGATTATCATTAGTCTAGTTGCTCAACGTTTAATAAGTTTTACTTATACCTATTGTTAGAAATGTGCAACTATGCAAGTATAATTGATTGTTGATAATTTTATAACAGTTATCTTATCAGACGTATACGGACATGGTACTATGTGGTAGATAACTACCATAAGTATATATTAATCATTTTTAGGTTCAAAATGTATGATAACTATTATCAATCACAATTTATCATTAGATTAGATGTACTAAAATACGACGGATTATTCTCTGAGACCATTAAATACATTGCAATTGAAGGCCCAATGGTTATATATTATAAGCCAATAAAAACCAACGTGTAAAAAATTATGTGATTCTACTACTAATCTGGTTCTTATTTAAAAATTCTTAAATGTGCAATTTGACAAAATTGAAATTGGATTTCTATACTTTTTTCCAATATTTTATTAAATATGTGTTTGTTAAACATATACAGCTTTGTATAGGTATGTTATATGATACATATACTTAATACTTATATACAATCATACGTTATTATTTTGATTAAACGTTAATAAAATACATATTTGTACCTACTTACATATTGTATGGATAAATATGTTTTTATAAATGTACACATAATGAAAATATTTTATAAAATGAATTTTTCATTCAAAGGTTTTTAACAAAATCAAAATCGTACGAGATTTAAAATATTTCGATTGAAATTTATTCGTAAATAGTAACATAACGTCGTCGTACATTGGTCTTGCCAATGAGTTTTTGACATACAGCCAAACTGTTCAAAGTCAAATGAACACATTCAAAATGAAAAAAAAAATAACATACTTATTTTTAAATATTCATACAATAATTAAGTTTTGCTGAATTTTAAATATATTTTAAGAATTTGTATCTGAATTTTAAATATTAATACTGTTCGATATTTGTAAGAGTTTACTCTCATTTTTTCCCTCTATGAAATTATAATTATTTTACGATAAAATTTAGTTAATTGTGTATTGATTCTTATAATATAATCATATAAATGATTATAGCATATTATAGTTATTAATGGATGAATGCAAAGTTGTTTCAAATGAATAGTACTTTTGGACGTTGCACCCAAATTTGCAACGTTTCAAATTGCATTTAATACCTCTATTTGTGTTACTATACAAAGTTTGTTGTATAACATATTACATGAGGTAATATTTATCAACGTTACATAGGTAGGTACTCATTTTTTCTAAAATGTGCTTATGAGTTTGAAAAAGTTTTAGTTGGAATACTAAGAAAATACCTATATATAAATGTAAATAGATTATAATTTATCGTAAATATATTTCATATTTTAATAATTATTTTATGGTTTCAGATGTTGAAGTAGAATATTTATTTCATAATTTCGTTGTATAGAAATGAAACTTCGATGTGATTAAGTTATAACTTATTTTTTATGATATTTAAAAATCATCGAGGCATAAATTAACTATTAAAAAATAATATACTGTTTGATAGAATGAAAAAAGTTTATTTTATTTTTGGCCTGAATTTTTTTTTGCCAAGGTTATCGTTTTGCTTATAAATTAATTTTCTCCACGTATCACATCACTTTTTTACCGTAGATTGTATAATCAATTTATTCAATGTTTAATTAAATGTATTTAATTTATTATATACAGTATTTAGCTATGGTACATCATATTATTGATCATGTTTTTCTGTTATACCTAGCTGATATTTTTTAATCTTTGGGGACTTTATTTACTGTTATTCGTATTTCGATGATTATTGAATGCGATATTTCAGCAATTTTCAAAGTAGCACATTTATAATATTTGATGAGTATTTGCGAAAATATATTGTTATAATTTTCGATAAAACTCGTATTTACGTGTATAAAAAACTTAAAATAATAATTCTGTATTGGGTAGGTATTTGAAAATAAATATTTTTTTAAAAATTCTAAGTATGTAATACATTTTGAAAATATTTTGTTTTGTTATATTTCTAGAAGTGTTCCCTTATATAGTTATACTTAACATTCACGATAGTACTGACTATTAATATACTTATATTTTTCTTCTATCAAAATCAGCCAAGTGAAATGAATATCCAACCATTAGTATATGCCATTGCGTTCTGTATTTTTTAAATTTCTTTAATAAAGAACGCACATAACTTATAATTTTTTTTGTTATAATTGTTTTAATCGAACTTAATCAAACTTACCAAACTTACTGAACTATCAATATCCGGATAAAAGTTCCGATTATGCTATTCTTATTAGTATGTTGAAATGTATATTTTAGAGTTATATCTATAAATAGCATGTTTTGTATATTAGTGCATAATATAAGCTAAAAATAATCGAACACTCTTATCTACAAATATATTCAGTACATATTTAATGATTGGAATGTTAGGTATATATGAATAATTAAAATTAAATGGTACATATATTATTTATCTATAATTAAAATTTAAACACAATTAATGAGATTTAATTAAACTTAAATGTTCTACAATTTAAATCGAGTAATATTGAAGTATTATTAGCTTAAGAGTCATATATGCAAAGAGATAAATGGATATCTCTCCTACAAATTCATAATTAGCTTCTTTTACTTAGTTTGTATTCCTGTCAGTTTCACTATAAGTGATTTTTCTGTATTATATTGTTTTAACTGTTAGTAATAGTACACATTAAATTAACTTTAAAAAATTTAATGAAAAACTTTGGAAACAGATAAATAAAATTGCCACCTAGGCAACATTTTTTATCATTCTACATATTAGCTGACCTTTTTATGACCTTTTTTTTGATTAATTAAAATAAATTTATATTTTTAAATTGATATGGTTAATATATTATATTATGGTTTAACATTTTTAAATTGTCTACTCAAGGAATGAAATAATATTAATTCGTTAGAAAAACCTTATGGAAATAATTAAAAAAATAATTAATTTTAGATTATAAAATGAAATAAAAGTACCATTAATAATTTATAGTTTTAACATTTATTTTAACTATAATACAAATTTGACGCTATAGCCTTATAATGAATATTTTGTACTTAAATGCTCTCCGTATCTCAACTGACGACCAGTACACTACTAAATAAGTTACAGAAACTAAACTAAATTTTATATTTCTTTTTATTTAATAAAACATGTTATTCAGTTTGTTCATAGTCACAAAAAAATACAGTTCATAATATTTTTCTGTTTATTTCTGTCTAATCTAAACTATCTTCGAAAATTTGTGATTGAAAATATATGTAGGTATAAAAATTAATTACCTATAATACAAAGTATTGATTTATTTTATGTATATTTACAAGTCTGTATTATTATTGATAACATTCGCATTGATTCTGGTTATCCTTTATACTGAAAATCATTGGTTACAGTGGTGGCTTTGATTATTTACCTAAAGTAAAGAGGTTATTTGATAAATTGATAAATATATTTATATATACAACTAACATAACATAATGTATATATAACTAATAAATAACGCGTACGAACAAAATATAAATCCTCTCTGAAACAGCACCAGTAAATTGTAAACTAAATCGGAGAAACTCCGGTTTATATGATAAAAAATCTATAGGAGAATTAAAAGTGTAATAATTGTCATAAATGTATTTAATTTTTTTATTTATTTGTTATTAAGTATGTATTAAATCAAAATCATTTGATCAATAAATTTAAATTTATTAATAACTTCATTTAAATAATGATTAGGCATATAATGCTTGACGCTTGTAAATTGTTGAGTTTCATTATCTATATTATAAATTCATATATTTTGATATTAATACAAATACCATAATTTTCAGTAGGTATTGGGCTTACCTACAATCAGTTGTTGTTATAATGCAAGTCTGACAGATAATTTAATTTACGAATTGGTTTGTCTTTGTAGTTACCATTAGTGGTGGGCATATCCGGATTTAAAAAATGGATATGGGATTTATCAAATCCGAATTTAATGAATCCGGATTTGACAGGTTATCCGGAGTATCCGGATTATTCAATTCAATTTTGCTGTTCAATATCTTATTTTTAAATTCTAATTATATTTAAATTCATTAACATACATTTTTGAACGGGTATATTATATTTCTGATACATTCAACTACCAGCGTTGTTTTGTGCTTAGCAATAAAAATAATTAATTAATCTGAATAATCCGAATAATCCGGATACTTCGGAAAATCCGGATATGAATTTAATTCAAATCCGGATTTGAAAATTCAGATATTCGGATTTGATGTTCATCCCTAGTTACCATACTTAATAATTTATATAATATAATGCACTAATTAGTTTTAATTACGTAGGAAATAAACTGTACATAATAATTAAATAATTAAAAACTATTATTAAACAGGATCAGATTTTATTAATTATCTTAAACTTAATACATTTTTAGGACGATGTTTGAATAAAATAATAATATAACACTTACTAATACTTATAAACTATAGAACAATAATAAGAAAATCTGATTTTATACAGGTGTTTAGAGGTTTAGAGACAGTAAGTCGTTGCTCTAGAAACGAATGCGAGTAGAGTTTAAATTATTAGAAAGCTGTAGATTTTATTTTGTCCTACACTTCTCAATGCAATAAAAACGATTTTTTTTTTTATAAATATTAATTAATTGAAGAATGTATTCAAAACCTTAGACTTTGCCCCTGAATCTTAAATGTTTCTCATTAATCATCAGAGTCTATACGACTATACTATTTTCATTATTGTCAGAAATTTCAAGTACTTCTTTGTCGTCTATTTATTGGATATTAGTATTCGATTTCATGTTAATTTATTTTACTATTGGTGCTTTTATCACATTCACGTTTTAAATTCTGAACGGATGATGTATTGAATTTGAATGATGTGTGTATTTTAATTTTTTTTTTTTTTGTGTATCTATCATTACGTTTTGCTTATACTTATACTTATATACTTCAATATCCCCCTATAGCAACTTTTTTGAAAGAAAAGTGAATGTAGTTGGTACTTGGGCATGTCAAAAATCAAATATTTTCAATAATTTTCAAAAGCGTTCTTTATTCTTAAACGATCTTAAATATTTGTTATTATTCAAAAAGTATAAGTAGAAGAAAATTGAAACATTAACTAGTTGTTTAAATCGGTATTTTATTAAAATAATTTTTTTTTGCTATATATTTTGCTATATATTGAATTTAAACAATTTATAGGCATTTGAAATATTCAATTTTTGAATTTTTTTTATAATTATTGATAAAAAGAATTTGGCTGGGAAAAAATACTTGAAAATTTTATAGAGCATAACACAGAAGTAATTCTTACAGTCAATTATTGTTGAAATATATAGGCACAATCATTTTTTATGAAAGTTTCAAAAGCAAATATTGACATCATTTTACAATGTAAATATAATATAAATATATTTTATATACCTATTCTACACTAACCAATGATCTCCGTTCAAAATCGTTTTTCGTATCCAATGATACCGGAATTTCATTCAGATTTAACAAATCCATTATAATGACTTATAATAATTAAAACATTATAATAATCTTATGAACGAGATGCTTCCACCCTCTACTATATAGCAGAGCGAATCCTTTTCATGTTCTTTTGTCCCATTCTGTGAACAATATTTTCAACTGATCAATTTTTTTAGATAATTGTATTAATTTGTTTAATTATGTAAGTCAGGTAGATGGCTTTTAGGTTATAAAATATCAATATGTATGTATTGTTGTTATTCAATATTAACGACAACATTTTAACTATTATTACAATTGTATATTATAACAATTAATAATACAGAATTGTTCTTTGTATTTGCGATGCAGATTCTGCATATTGTCATTGAATATGTTATCTTTTATTTTATAATTACCAAGTCATCGAGCTTATTATTGAATATTTGTATATTAAATTTAAGTTTTAATTTTGTACTTGAAAGTTTGTAATCTTAGTATTTTATATAATATATACGAGAAAGGTATATAGGTAGTCATTAGGAGTTTTTGTGGTGTTTTATTTAAAAAGATTGTTAAATCATTCTTATAGAATATTTTAACTTTATTTAGTACTGTATTTGTACGAGATAATGGTTATTATATTATATTTTTTATGAAATATTTTATGTATACTTTTTTTTATTATAATAATGTTTTCATGTTTTTTTAGTTCTCTTCTTTATTAAGGCCGACGAGATTTTGGAAAAAAAAATTAATCTTTTTAGGAAATTTTAAATAAGTATCTAAGATTCAAATATTTTAACTGGTTGACCTTTAGACTTTTTATTGACTCTTTATTCATCTTCGTTTAGTAAAACTCATTGATTACCTATTCATGTTGCGCCTTGTTTATGTTTGGTGCAGTAATGAAATTCTGTGTACTTTTTTTATTACCTATTGAAACTTTTTGCCAGAAACAATTACGTTTTAACAATGATAAAATTGTGTATATTTTTATAATGTGTTCAAATAAAATATGTTAGGTAGTGACATAGTGTAATTTGGTGGTTAAATAATTTTAAAGTGACAAAACACAATTATTTATACTCTTTTAATATTTATTAACAATTTTACATTTATTTAAAACAATTACGTGTATAACTACTATGTGTATATAGTATAATACGCATATACATATATACAGTATATTTATATTGTTAATTATCTCACCTTTTTTTTTTAATTAATATTATTATGCTACTATAAATTCTACGTTTTTTGGTCTCTATTCAAGAACTATAAAGTACCTATATATTTTTAATGTTTTGTTATGTTTCATAATTTTATTGATATTATATAGTCAATAATATCGTCGAATTTAACGTCAAATCAATCAACTTCCGTTTTTCATCTTAAAAAATATTTTTGTTTAATAAATAATCGTTCAAATATTTAAATAAATACATTTGTTGTCTAAATATTGTTATTAATGGTTTTTATATTGAATAGTATTCATGGATATCTAGATGAAAGTGCGCTAATCACAGTTTTTTTTTTTATAATTGGCCACCAGAGTTTATGTGGAGGTCGTTTATCATGTACCACCGATTTCTATCGAAACTATTTTATTCTTCGCTTTGACCTTCCTAGTAATTTAATTATATTGACTTTTTTCTACTGTATTTAATTAATGTTTATATTATTGAATCATTAACATTTTTATCGATGTAGTTAAAATGCATTTTTTTCTTTGGGCTTAAATCTTTTTAACATAGAAGTACCTATCTGCAACTATTTCTAGTTTTCAAGAACCGTCCATTTTTTTTATGAATACACGGAAATTTTAAGTTATAAAACCATCTTGTTTTAAGTTATTTAAATGTTGAATAAAACTGGTCAATGGACAAATAATTATTTGAAGTGACGTGAACTAGGTATATATTATAATTGTAACGCCATTATACAAACACGTATTAATGTATTTGACGTTTATATATTAAAAATATATATATATAAATATATTATAATATATATTAGATTTATCTATTCAAGGTTATTCATTCGATTTCGTACCTAAAGTTTAGTATTTATTTGTTGATTTTTGCATTAAAATAAATATGAAATTATTGTTCGCGTACTGAATAGAATCAATTTGTTATATTGTTAAACATTTGTTAATTTGTATGATCAATACAATAATTATTGTATTAATGTTGATGTATAATTTTAGTGATGGTTTAATATAGATAATTCATGAAAACTTCAATTAGGTAATTATTGGTAAATTTCAAAAAATCTAACATGATTTAAGTAAAAATTCTGTATATTAACTGTTATTATTTTTGGTATAAAGTACCTACACGCCACACGAACATAGATTCACAGATTTCCAGCCAATTGTGTACTAACAAAACATAATAAATTACGTTTGGTTGATTAAATATTTGAATTTTATTGTTATGCTGAGTTAATATGAAAATAGTAGCCATAACATATTAGCGATACAACAAATACGTTCAGTAGAATAATAGAAAAGTTGACATTATATATAAATATGAATACTGACTTTGATACATTTTACTTTCATATCAAAAGAAGTAAACATAGAATATTTTATACATTTCCTAAAAATTTAATAATACGTATTTAATAATCTTTGGTTTAACTGAAATTAAATTTGTAGAAATGTTTGATATTAAATAATTATGGTTCTTTTACAAATTAAATTTGTGTTGTATTTATTTTATGTGCCTAGATATTTTACAGTTGTTAAAATATGACCATTCTTATTCTTATTATATTTTTGAAAAAAAAAGTAGTCGAATTATAGAAAAAGCATTCATTTAGGTAATTTTAAGATTACCTAAACCTTGATATTCAATGAATCAACTAGATATAACGATGGTTTAATTTCACAATTATTGTATACCTACTATTATAAATAATATAAGTAATTGTCATTATCAGTTAGTGTAAGCACTTCAGCGTACTCTAGAAAATCGACAACGGTAGGAATATTGCTAAATCAAGATTATGTATGTTATTGAAGAATAAAAAAAAAAATTAAACTTATAGGTAGGTAGTTAAACATGTACAAATAACATCAGACACGTGCCTACTTATTTAAGTCCCAAAATAATACTTTAACGGCATATGATTGTTATATTTTTAAAATAGTATAAGTAATAATAAAAGGCGCATCCTAGCTGAGTTTACTTCTAGCACAGGGCTATTTAGTCTGTATTAGAAATAACTAAAATATCCCATTCACCTATTAACTGTCACTATATTACTATATTACTGAACTATGTTTATATATATGACTCATAAAATGAAATAATGATATATGGTATCATATTGTATTTGAAATTTATTTTAAATTTACCTAGTTCATGAATTTCTTGATTTGGCACTAGACAGTAAAAAAAGGGGCAAGATACAGGACTAGTAATTTTAATATATAAAAAATGACTTCACTGAAGGTTAAATTATGATATTCATGAATGTTTAATCTTGAAATAATCATTTTTTAATTTTTTTTGCAATAAATGGAATTTTGTGTTCTTACATAAAAATTTTTTAATTAAAAATTTAAATACAATAAATTATTTCAAAAGTAAATAAAATCACTACACTTGCTTGAAGACAACATAATGTTATAATTTTTTATATTTTTTATCTGCTATTAGAATAGCTTACAATTGGCCTTGTATTATCATTGCATGTCTTTGGGACACCATTTTTAAATTTTTTGAATTGTTATTGTAAAGAAATTTGAGTGCCTTAACCTCTTGTTTGGATCAAATATTTTTTATTTGAAAATCGTACACTTTGATTTTTAATTTTACACGTGTAAAACTAATCATTATTCATTTATAATCACTTTATCGGGAATTTGAAATACATAGATACAATGTTTATTGTAATGTTTTATTCCTACTAATGTTTGAGATCGCATTTTTTACTCTATTTCTGGCCAAAAAATATTTTACTTATAAAAACGATAAAACGAATAGCCATTAACAGTTTAAAGAATCAAGGACCAACTTGTCATGTAATTTGACACTGCATGGTTCGTCATTTGCGCGTTGCATTGTACCTACATGTGCACGATATTGTGTTATAAATTATTTCCTGTAGGGGTCAAAATAACAACTATGACCTTCAAATCAATTCAGCATTTCTATCAGTGTCAATCCGTGCTGCTTCACAGACAACTTATTTCAATTTTATTAGATTGTTTACAGATTTTTTGCTATGTATTTTTAGGAGAGTTATCTTAAGATGACAACTCGGAGTATCCATTTATGTAGTTCGTTCATCTCTAAAAAAAACAGTGGTTGCCCGTAGCAGCGGAAAAAATGTTATGTGTAACATGGTACCGGAAATAAATAATTGTCTAAATTTTTTCGATGACGTATATTGTTTAGGATTTAACACAACATGTTACTGTCGGTATGACACAATAAAGGTTTCTATATCATACGCGAACCATACCCACACCCAACGATTTATTATTGCGGTTAATATCATAGAAATCATCGTGTAACACATTATACTCGTATACTCAAGTACTAACCAGTATACGTTTAGCGTGAGGCTGATAAATAGTTATGTTGACGATTGCATTTAGGTGACAGCAAATGATTTGGTTCATTGTTGCGTTTTATTTTTTTCTTATCTATATACAATTTAAAACAAAATAGTCATTACGTATTCTCTATTTAATATCAACGATTGATTAATTGTTGAATTAAAATTCAAAATTAAACTGTTGGGAAGTTCAAAAATAATTTCGTCTAATTATTAACAGTGTTCAAAACAATAATAATGTTAATAAGTATTAATAGTGATTTTAGAATCATAGAGGTGCAGGCATTTAACTTTTAAAAGCTTCATATCTGTTCTTAGAATGGGTGTCATGTGAAAAAGCAATTTGTAATAATAATATCAGTTAGGCTTATGTGAGTTTTAATAATTTTGAAGCCACAATGCCTATGGAAATATTAATTAGGTACCTGGTACATGTTTTTTTTATAATATTTGGGACAACCATTATTGTAACTCATTAAAATTTGTAATTAGAATAATTAATAATATTGTACTGGTTTCTTCCCAGTTTCTCATTTGTTTATTTTTAAGACAAATTAAATTGCATTTCGTGTAATATAGTCGTTCATCGACTATTTTGGGTACATTAAAACCATATTTAGTCTATGCTATTCTGTAGCGGAATGAATTAATGCCCTTCAGTTTATATTTGTACAATGTACGTTATATTAGGATATCTGGATTATGTAATAACATAATGTATATTAAATTATATGTTAAGTTTCCATTAAAACAAAATATTAACTTGCTTATTATCTATTAATCTAATCCTCTTCAATTATTACAGGAACATTTTGATTAGGAAAAATAAAAATCCATTGCTTTTAATTTCGCTTTTGAAGTTAGATAAGTTTTTCTCATTGAGTACCAATTCGTGATATGCCTTACGCTTAGAAAGATATTTAATTTGTTGATGCTCCATGGGTCACGATGACCTCGTCTGATAATCTATTATTTACATCATAATATTGTGTTCTGTTTTGTTTTACTTAACTGTATGTCTGTACCTACTGCCAAATTAAAATCTACTTTCAAATATTATTGTTTCTGATTATGTGTACGGCATACATTTCAAAACATTTAGAAGCCAATGAGTTAAGATTATTGTATGTCAATTTCAACAAAGAACTAACCTATTTGAAACATTTTTCCAGTCTCAATGTTATTTGAATAAGCGAATAATATTACATAGAGTCATATAAATTTAACAAAATACATTATTATTATTGCATGTTTGTAAAATAGAATTCATTTTAAAACTGTATTGGATAGTTATGTTACTTTATTAGGTATCATATAGGTATTAATAAAGTTATATCAATCTTTTTAAAAGATGAATTGACTGTGAGAAAACGTTGAAATATTTCATAACGTTGATAGTTTTGTACTTTGTATTATTATATTAATATAGTAGTCATAAAAAGTTAAAAATGTAGAAATCAAATATCTTACCTTGTTCCTAGGAGATATTTTTCATGATATCCACAACAATATAAATAATATAGTTCGTTAATATAAAATGTTTCATAAGATTTTGTTATTATTAAGTAATTGAAACTTAACTATGAGATGTTATGCATAAATTTAATAAGATATTTAGAAAAATCGTTTTAAAATATAATATAATAATGTAAAGTTTTTTCATTGTTTCCTCCTAATGCTTAGTATAAATTTATGGGATATTTCCCTTAAAATATTAGTGAATTTGCAGGTTTATTTAAGAATAAAATATCTAAATGTTTTATCATTTTACATAATAATTACATAATAGGAAAATGATAACATAATTTTATTGTGTAATATTAAGTGATATATCGTTATCGTCGACTAATTTATTTAGGATTGATCATATGAACATGTGTTGACAATACTAATGTGAATATTATATATATATATATATATATATATATATATATATATATATTGATTTCTAAAATGTTCATTACCTATATGTTATTTTGTATCTATAATTTATGTTTAATTTCTGTTGAAAACGTTATACGATGTCCATACTTTTTTTGTTTGCATAAATTAGTATTGGATTTATCTTTATTAAAAAAGTAAAAATTATATTTTCTTATACGGAAGTATTAACAGTAATACGTGTTTAAAGTTTCAATAATGTGTTGCATAATTTTCATATGTAGACTTAAGCAAATTAAGGGGCAATATTAAGTGTGGAATAGATATAGGTAGCATATGACTGAGTATTTGGCACTCGTCTCGTTTCACATCATTGGCCATTGCATTGTTAATATAAATTTCAAAGCAATGATAAATCTTGACATTCGTAAAACGATCCTTTGTGAGCTTTGGTTTTCTATGTTAATGTAAGACGTTTTAGAAATTTAAAGTGCTCATTACAATTATTGTTAGTACATAATATATATGATATTCATGACCTTGTTTTACAATTTCAAGTTTATATAACGTTAATACAACAACAACTAACCTGATTAACCCTTTCCTTATTGACCAATAAAAATGGTTTCCGCATAGACGTGAGGATGTGAGCCCAAGGAGAAGGAGTAATATTTTTATATACACATTTTCAAAATGCAAATTAAAACGAATATGATTAATCATATTTATCAAGATAAATAATGTGTAACATTAATTTCATATTTACGCATATATTATATTATATCATATTGTACATTAATTACTACAGTAACAGTCTACGAAAAAAAACTTAAGATGATAATGCATTCTCAAAATTAATACAACAAAAGGATGAGATTCGTAAGTCAGGTGCAACTCTACGGTAGGGCGAGTTACAGAAATGGAAGGTGCTTTATGGAATTGCTTTATAAGTCTTTTAAATTTGTAACTAAAGTACTATAGATTTTCGAAAACGATATAAGTGAAAGGAGTTTGGTTGATGAGCTTATATTTATCAAAATTACAATAACAAATATATATATATATGTATAGAATATAAATATTCAGTAAATTTCTCCCTTTTTTCTACAACTAAAATAACAAATACCAAATTCGAATTGTTTTCAATTTTTTACACCTTTTTTCTTCATTTTTTGGAAAACTATTGAGAAGTTAAAAAAAATGACATGACCTCCTAGAAGTTTTAACAAAACGAAATGCCTTTTCAGAAAAGTTTTAGGATTATATACATTGGAATACTCATTCTCGTCAATATAATCTTAACAGACTCATAAAAAAAAAACCTTACCCACTTCATATTATTTAGTTTATTTACTCGAATAACATCAAATTTGAATTATTGTAATAAATTGGTTGTACGTTGTTACTTCCCATATTTTGAATTTAATTTGTTTAGATTATAACGTGGCTTTATTTTTCAACTTTTTCATTATAAATAAAAAATTGTCAAGGGTACTTTTATAGAAATTAAATTAAATCTATATAAGATTTATCCAACTGTTCTTAAAGTAGAAGCCATCTTGATACCATTAGTATAGACCCATAGTAAATAATATGTAACGAAGTTATAAAAATAGTTATCTTATATAATACATATTTTTGGAAATAATTGACAAGTTAAATATTAAATTTTGTCATAAGTCTTACACAAGGTAAATATTTAATCGAACCGTAAGATTTTATTTCAGATGAAAAATTTTATTTGTGACCTATTAATTTAAACTTAAAGATTTATTAGTAATTCAATATTCATTAGACTATTTTTTAACGTAATAATAAACGAAGTTGAATAATTCATGATTAGACACTTATTTTATATAATGGCTATGACTGTTGCAATTTAACTAATTCATTGATATGATAGTTGTATAATTATATACTGGTGTAGTGGTGCTACATATAACTGCTTTTACAAGTTGCAATATATTAAGATTAATTGAAGTAAGTCTTAATCATTTATATAAAATATAGGTAAGAAAAATTATCTACTAATTAATTTTTTGTATTGAATGTTTAATTAGAAATGTATGCTACCACAGATTTTTATATAATTACGAAATTATGTGAACTGAATATTACACAGCTTATAAGAAATTAAGAAAATAATTACCATATATTAGATTCTGAGCAGAGTGATGGAATCTATTGGTTTTACAATGTGTGTTTTTTTTTTTTGTGTCTGAGGACACGATTTTTAATAGTAAAAAATCTTTGATTTTCTTAAACAGCAACTTTTCTAAAAGGATAGTGAATTTAGATGGTACTTGAGCAAGTCAAATATGCAACTTTTTCAACACTTTTTAAAAGCGTCGCAAAAAACGATAAAATAATTAGGTACGAAAAAACGGGAAATTTTACGCAAAATCACGTTTTTACAAAATATATTTTTTTAAAAAGCTCTAACTCAAAAACGAAAAACCGCAAAAACTTGAAATTTTCACCAAATCTTTATATTGGCGTTCTTTATACATGGTTAAGTTTTCAAAATATTTTGACATATTTTGACTTAATAGACAATTTAAATATTCGATTATTGTAATTTTTTTTTTTTTACATCTATAAAATTTAATTGGCTGACCGAAAATTTTTGAAAATTTAATACAAGGTTTATAATAAGTTATACTTATCGTAACTAGAAAATATTGTAGATCGTATTAAGCTAATCTTCAAAAATATACAAAAAAATTTCTACCGGACTTAAGAGAAAAATTTTATGACCGTTTTAAATTTAAATTTTTACAAAATTGCATACTATTGCATTATATTTCAATTTAAGTATAAAATACTATATTATAATATACCCATTTTACACCAACATATCATCTCCGTTCACAATTGTTATTCGTATACAATGATACCTATCATTGCTTTCAAATTTAACAAATCTATTGGAATGACCTATCCTATAAACGAGGTGCACTCCACCCCCAACTGTACAGCAGAGCGAGGCCCATCCGGTTCTTTTTTTTTTTAATTTAATTTTATCTTATTATTTTAGAGTAGAAACTAAAATAATAGTCATATAGGATTTAAAAATTATAGATATTATCATTTATTTTTCAACAATACCAAGTAGGTAGTGAAAAGTTAGTAACACAACTGATTAAATCTATTAATTTTAAATAGTAAAGAAGTTATTGTATATACTATCTTCAACTGTAAAGGGTAAAGTGTATAAAGGTTTTATATGTAAAAAATATTATTATTTTAAATGAACAGTAACTTATTGTCTATAATGTTGATATAATTATTTTTTTTAGAATTTGAAAATTTAATATTTAGTAATTGGTATATATATATTAATACACATACATTTTAAAGTAAATTTAGGGTTTAATTATATTCTAAAAAGTATTTATTTTTAATTGCCTATTGATAATGGAAAAATAGTGCTTATTAGTTCATGGGTTTTAATTTATTTTTGTCATAGTTGTCATATATATTTGTTATAACATGTGAATGTCATTAGTATTATTATATTAATTTAAATATACCGGTGAATACTCCAGATCAGGTAAGTCAAACTCAAAATATCAAGTGGGCCAAATATATTGAATAGTTTAATACGCGGGCCGCACATAACCAATTAACGAAAAAAAATTTGTATATTTCAATTTTATTCTTTACAAACACATCCAGTATAAATAAATTCAAATATATATATATATATATAGATATATAATTTTTTTTTTGTCTAATAATATTTTTAGCCATGGGCCACAAAAAAATAAGCCACATGCCGCATGCGGCCCGCGAACCGTGTGTTTGACATGCCTGTTCTAGATGTAAGTTACTATTTATTTCAATAGTTACATATAAAGACTAATGTTATGTAACTAATGACTAGGGCTCCAAAACATTTTATTTTCTACAAATAGTATTGTAAATATTTACATAGGCAAAACAAATTTCTTTTGTTATTGACTTTTTACAATCATTAAGTACAATTATATTAACAAACATTTTTATTGTTTTCAATGCGTAGAATTTTTAAATTATTTTAGATTACTTTTAAATGAAATTATTTACGTAGATCAAACTATAGAATAATGATTCTTCGTTCGATAAATTGTGTTTATAGTTTTCTGAATAATATTAATGCATCAAGAAAAACAATTGCAGTTCATAAACTGTATTAGGTGTCTCGTAAAAACAAAATGATTAAAAATTAATTAATTTTGTTGTTAAAACGTATTTTTCTCTGTGCTTTAATTACTACAGGATGTAATTATCCGGAAATTATAAAGGATTCTAAAGGAATGTTAGTACTAATGTATCTGAACTGTATATTATATTTTAATTTATTCATTTGTTCATCAGTCCACTATTGGTGTTTGAACCTTGACAAAATTATAGTGTTTTTTTGTTTTTTGTTATATTATTTGTGTATTAATTGTTAGCACGTATGATAATAGATGTAAACTATGACCATACAGTTTAAAACATTATAGAAACATTCAAAGTTCTGTTTTATGTTTAGAACAATCACATAAGATGAAAATATTTATATAAGGTTAGAATCCTTATAAAAGTTTTTATTTTTTTATTTAGTAAATTTATATTTTAAAATTATATTACACAAGTTTTGAATTATTTAAAAAAAACTCCATCAACAACGTGCTTAGGAATTTTTCTTTTATAATTAGAGGTTTATTAGACCTAAGGATTTAACCAAAAATATCCTTTTAAAATTCTAGACATCTACAGTACAATATTATGAACCATAATCAAACTTATTTTATTGTAAAATATTTATTGATATTACTCTATATTGTTTGTTTATTATTATTTTTGATGATTTTATCAAGGTTCAAAAATTTAATTGTTAAATAAAATACAAATTAAATTAATATATTAAATAAAGGTGTCAACCCTACGACGTGGTCTGATCGTTCTATCTTTTGTAGTATGCAGAAATATTGATACGGCATTCGATAATAATTAAAGTTTATCTTTACAATAATTGTTCTATAGTATGTACTTAAATACGCATCAATTATTTGAAGGCTTTATCGAACTGGAAAGATGGATTGACATGAATTGGTTAAGCGCCGGTCTATTTGCCAGGTATATTTTCTATATACGCTCTTTCATAAGGCAAAAACAACACACAATTTGTAGAGATAATTAAAACTTTAATTTTAAATGTCAACTTATTATTCTAAGTCTACGAATGATGAAATAAAAATAATTTGTATTTCATAAATCTTAAAAGAAAATGATGAAAGTGAAGTTTCGTTAGGTCGTTTCTCTTGACAACTCATATAGGTCCAATAATTATACGTATTATAATGAAAAAAGTAGGGTAATTTGACATAATTTGATTACACAATTATTTGTTAAATCAATCAAATTCATAATTTTGACTATATAGTTGCAACATTTTAATTAATATGATATACAATTTTTCTAATATTATTTATCTAATATTTTATAGTCATTTTTTAAACAATAAATAATTTATAAATTCTTTAAAAGAATGGGATTTTTATGAGAAAGCTTCTTTTATATTTTAAGTTAAATATATGCAATTATATACCTAAAATACATTATTTCTGAAGAAATAGTAATTTGACATACTTTTGCTAATTTGAGCTGATTATTAATGAAAATTTTTTTGTCATTAACACAAATTATTTAGATAAAAATATTCTGACTGTACCTATATAGTTTTTAAACTTTACTATAATAAGCCTAGAACATTTTTTGTGTTGTTTAAATTTAATTAACGAGTACCTCTTAAAAATGTTTAATATGTCTGTTTTTTTGAATGACTTGATTAAAAAATGATAGTCGTAATCCTAATATCAGGCATACCAAATATACGGTCAGCATCTAATTTTTTTGTGGTGTGTAGTTACTCATTAGATAAAATTAAGTGAAAAATTAATAATTTCCTAACATTATTTAAAATAGATGGTTATTTAGATTTTTTTACTATTTTAAGTAAATAGAATAAATAAATAATATGAATAGTATATGTAATGTATCCAATTTATTTATTATTATTTTTTATTACAAGAATTTTTACAATCTATATGCCTTGAGGCATAATAAGCAAATTTAATACTTATTCTAATAAAGAAAAATCAACAATGAAATACATGAGGAGGGAAGCAATCAACTAATAGAACCCAATAATATATTTTTGATACATTTTTATGTGTGGCCCGCGCGTATAGTATTTTAGGTACCTACATATTCATCATTTTTGGACTATTTCATTCTTATATCATATAATGTTTGACATTTTTGCTGTAAGCTTTTATGTGACATCCCTTTAAAATAATTTATTAACAGGGAACACTGAAGTATATATATATTTATATTTTTCAAAAATACAACAGTTTAGGAAACATATTAATTTATATTTAACTTAATGATATTTGTTGGTAGAATAAACAAGGATTTACTTCCTTTTTCCAAATATTATTCACGGTTATGAATGTATTAGGCTTATTCCATGATCAAATTTTTTCTCAAACATTTTTCTTATCTAAAAATATTGAAGAAACACATTCACTCTAAAATTTCTTTTCGTTAAATAGTAAATCATATGTATCATATTCAATATTTTATCTATTTTATATATCTGCACTATATAATTGATCATCTTCAAACGAGAATGTATGCTATCTGTAATTAGGTTATCAAATTATTATAAAAAGAAGTAAATAATTGCAATTAATACTTATGTTCTTTATAATAATCAATATTATAAAGTGATACTTTGTTACATTATGAAAAATTTAACATGATTATACCCTAAGCTGTTATGGAAATGGATTATACGTAAGTAGGTTAATCTGTTATAGAGCGTTACATAATATGGTATTTAAAAAATGCAGATTTATTACAAGGAAATAATTTTTCATTCAAAAACAAATACTAAAAGAGATCGGTAACATTTGATAATTTGGTGTTCTGCTTACTTAGAATATTTAAAGATGTTTATCATGCATTATTATGTTCAAAAATGTTGATTTTAAAATTATTTAATTCACTTTTTTATTAATTTCTATACATTTATTATAGTAGAATCTTGATTATTCGAACTAATTGGGACCTCACCGAGTTCCGATAGTATACATTTAAATATATGTATATATATTATTACAATGAATATATATATACAAGTATTGTTACTCAAATACTATTACATATTACATATTATTATGTTATCACTGATTACGAATACACGAATATTATTATATTATTAAATAATATTATAGACTTATATATTAGTTATTATTATTGTTTGACAAAGTTTGTGCATCGTGATATTTTACGCATTGACATTCGGATACATTAATTGAACAAAATACCGAAATAAAGTTCGGATAGTAGAGGGTTTGTATAACGGAGGTTCTTCTGTACATTATTTTCATTCTAACCAGTAGTAAAATAATGAAAATATACGTTGCTTTAATATTTTCATGTTTCATTGGTAGTTAATACATTTACTAGATAAAAGACAAATATATGAGGCAGTAAATTTGTTATAATCTTAAATTTACTCAATTTTTAAGTGCAACAAGAATCAATATTAACATTATAGATTAATAAGTATTACAATAATAATAATAATAAGATTCTACTGTGTATTTTAAATGATTAATGTGTATACTTGTTATAAACGAGTAGAAGCTGTAATTATTTTTTATTTATTTCGTTATTTATTCAATAATAAGAATTGGTGTAAGAATGTGCGTAATAATAGTTATAATAATAATAGTTAATAATAATGGTAGGTATTATAGGGTTTGGTCATAACCATAAGTATTATTTGTTTGATTTTGGATTGGATAGTTTTTATAAATTTTAGTCAGTACCTGCCTGTATTTATTCAATTTTTTACTTAGGTATACTTATAATATGCACTCAATATATTCTGTACGTTCTTTAGTAATGGATGGGCACATTTAAAATGCTTCTTGTATAAATATAACAGTATAGGTACAAGTTAAAAGTCAGTCTTGAAATAACAGCATATAATCGATCAAGGAAAATATTGTTGTATTAAAGTTTGCTTGTATAAAAAAATGTCATTTACAAGTTGCTATATAAAAAAAAAAGTTTATCCACTGACGGGTGAACTCGTTTTCGTATTACGATGCGATTGAAAAAGACATTAAGGAGTTCAATATAGGCAAATTTGTTCACAAGATCATTTGGTTCATAATATATTGTGTATGTATATGCATCTCTCCTGCAATAAAAATGCTGTCGCATGCAGATATACCTGAAATACCACACACTATCCTGATTCATTGTTAAATTGACCTATTTTTTATTCCTTATCGAACTGGGCATTGAGGATTAAAAACAACATATTATTGTTCATACGGTATTGGGTTTTTTCACATTTCTTTCACATATTTCTGAGATAACTGTAGTTGATTTTTGTTAAATACTTTAAAATATCAATTGTAGTTGAAAATCAGAATGTTGATAGGGAATTGTTTAATATATATATATATATATATATATATATATATATAGTGATATTCCAGTACGCCATGACGTATATGCGATGTGTAAGTAAATAAAATGTGTTATAAAAATTCTTATTGAACCATTAATTCTATCGATTCGCTTGAATAATAATACAAGTAATATATTCATTGAGTCAGTAAAGTTGATTGGTTTGCAATCCTCTTGGTAACTGATCAGAGTGAGATATTTCCATTGCATTGAATTCGCTATCTATGTATAATAATAATAATTATAATCTTAGAATTTTAGAACTATAATATAATTTTATAGTATTTATTTACGCTAACGATCCCTCTTTTTTTATTTTATTTATAGTTATCTTATTTAATAAGATATTAATAATAATAGCCTTATTATTATTATTATTATTATTATTATTATTATTATTATTATTATTATAATAAGTAGTTAATGCAATTTCAGCGGTATATTTTCGATGAGTTCCATTTTTAAATATTATTGAATTTTTTCCCCCGTGATTTGTGTCCTATATATATGCTCAACTCGAAGGGAAACCCTCTCTTTAACTATATCTACATGTCATCCATATCATAGCTTTAGGCTTGAAAATAATAAAAATAAAAATGTATTAAAATGTATTATATTTTCCATTTATGTATGCTTATTTCTGTGTTCTCATTTTATTTCAATGTTGTAGCACCAAATATTAACTAAATTGTGAACAAAGGAGAATATTTATTAATCAGTCAAGTGACCTAGAGCTATATTAAATCAATAATAATTGCTGTCACCATATCGCAAAATCATACTGGCTAGCTTATTTGATCTAACATTTTCTTGATGTAGTTACAAATGATCTATCGACGTTTGACCTAATCATTGTATGCCTGTTGTACTTATCTATGTATAGAAAAATTTTGCATATAACCAAATAAGCTTAAAATCCCATAGTTCTATTATTTAGAACTTTAGAGTATAAATACATTTTTCGTTCAATAAATAATTAAACTAATAATTCATTAAATAATAAATAAATTTAATTTCGGAATATTATTGATACCTACTGTCTTTTCTCTCAAGTCCAATGTTCTTCTTAAGTTCAAATCATAATAACAATAATAATAATATAATGCATACATTGTACCTATCAACTGTATAAGTTTCGAGTTAATCCTATGTATCTATGTAAGGTATTCTTAAAATGAATTTAATGAATCAGACTAACCACTTTACGGGCTCATTTAATATAGTTTCGCACTCCTGACACCTTGATACGGTTGACATGTTTTATCCTCGACAGTACATTGTGTGCATCGACCTGAATATTGTAGTGTACCATCAAGGCTGAATGAAAGACCACATGGCTCAGTACAGTGTACCATGTAGCGTTGATAATAGACAGCATGGTCGTGAAATCGAATACCATCTGCCTGCTAAACGTACCTTTTTTATTTTCGTTTGTTTCTCATAACCAATACTTAAAGAACGTATTTTGGTACAGACAATTAATGATTTAACCGATGAAACATTTTTAACAAAATTGATAATAAGTTCACTATATGTTCTTAAACCAACAAAACAAAGTTAAAAATCCTGCAGAATCAAGGTTTCCATTTGATTTTAATTTTATCTATATAGGTGCAAAATATCACGCTAATACTGCCATAGTTAGGAGCGAGTTATAAACTTATAACATATTATGTGTGCTGCTATAGAATATATTTCTTTTTGAAAATTAATTTTTCTGTTCTTCGAAATGTTTTATTACAATAAGTAAATAAAACATGTAAATAATTGCATAGAAAATAACATGAAATATTTAGTTTAAATGAATCAATGATATTCCTAGTGAGTCTTTATTTTGTGTGATTTTGTGCTTTTCGACGATTAGTCTGATAGAGAAAGGCGAGAATGCCCTCAGGTGCAAGATTTGATATTTTGATTTATGTTTTCTGTGTACAATTGTATGTATGCATTTACTTATGTACTTATTACAGTTAAATTTTAGTTAACACTAAAACCAAAACCTAAAATATTTATCATTGTATTAAGATAATTAATATGTTTTTATTCATTATCCGCTAAGTAGGTATAGACAGCGTTGTACATTATTTAATTAAAAATTATGCTCTGGGCCCGAGTATATTTGTTTCACAAATGATGAACGTAAAGATTTTGTTTATATTGTTTGTTGTATGATAGATTTGGTAGTTTTAACAATTTTGTTTTTAAAATAAAAATAAGTTTATAAACGTCAAAAAACGATCGAAATGGTTAAATATGACGTTAAAATTAAAATTATTCTCTTAAACTCTTAAAAAATGTCAGACTCAGAATATACAATAAAAATATTGTAATATAATTACTATTTTTAGTTACAACGTAATGTACCTACGTAATGAAACATAATTTGAAGTTGGCCTTTAGTTCGACTAAACAGAATCAATATGCAAATGCATATAAGTTACACTTAAAATACTATGCATACCAGGGATTGTCACTATTTTGATCGGTGACTAAAATTAAATAAATGTATGGTGTTTACAGTTTACTTCACACAAATGAAATATTCAATCTGTAGTTTTCAACTATACATTTTCACATTATTTCGAGATATGATTAAATTTATTAATAATTAGGATAACTAATTTTTATTTTATTTGTGTACTTCCATTGTATAAAATCTGTTTTGTAGTTGATTGTGCATTCACCTGTGCACCATTATATAACATATATTTTTAATACATATTTATAATATGTAATATATTATATTATATATTATTCAAATATGTTTTTTTCAATGGTTAAATATAATTCTCTATCTTGTTCACAATTTGTTATTGTAGCTCTATAATATTCAAATTAATCTTAAAAAATGAATATCAATTATAATGATTAATAATTAAAGAAATAAAACGGTTTATGATTAAATTTTGTTAAGATATGGTTTAAGTTTAAAATAACATAAAGCTATTTTTTGTATTTGCAATATGTTTAGGTACTAATTTTTTAATTTTTTTAGACTGTCAAGACTTTACTTTTTGGCCTAACTATATTGACCCACATATAATTTTATTTATAAATTAATTGATTTGTTTTATTCAAATTAGACATTTTGTCGTTTCTACTTTGATCAGCGAGCCTCACATTGAGGTCATCTGATTTATTACCAAAGATTTTTGTTTATTATTATAAGTATAATTATCATTATAATTATACTAGTAATATTACTGTATACTATAGGGTACTACTATGGCTATTATAATTTATCATTTAACATTGTGTTGATGTTTTATCATTATTCATATTATACACCAAAATATATATTTATAAATATTTGATACAATTTATTCCATATTAGGTATATAAATATAATATACCTATACAAAGTATATACAATTTGAAATAATGAGTAAAACTGAATTACTAATTTTTACTCTATTCGATTTTCGTAGACATAATTCGAAAGTACTTTGTAGCATGTTACACATGTAATGTGTATAAAAAGTTATATTTTATATTACATATAACATATAACGTTTTATTTTAACTGAAATGGTAAAATAAGTAAAATATTTATGTATGACTTATCAAAAAGTAGTTATAGTACATGAATTAAATTAATTTTTATTTCATATATTTATACTTATGCATAATATGCTAATGTATAAAGATGTATTTTTTTGTATATAGATTTCTAAAACATAGCATACTATCAGGATTGTTGTCGACACATACTAAAATAAATTATGCGTAGCCCGCAGAAAGATGACTGCCAAAAAGTTGTTCATCAAGGATGTTGTATATCCTACTTATGAGTGCTGAAACGTGTTTAAAATTTTAGCATTTCAGGGAAAATTTAACTATTAGCCTAGGGTTATCATTATTTTATAGCACTCCTAGATTCTCCTATGGTCCCTCTCTATTTACCATCAAAGTTTTACTAATATTATGAGCACGACAATTAATGTATATTTATGTATATTTAGTATTTACATTATTTAAAGTTATTGTTAATTTTATCCTTTGTAGTTCTTTGAATCAAATTAAGATCAATGGCAACCGTAAAGATAACGATAAAAACTATTATTATTTCAATGCACGTTGCAATCTTATAATTCATAAAAGTAAAGAAAATTAAAAATACCAAAGCACACCAAACGGAATGTTTCCCTTGTCAAGTTCGTTTTATTATTGCACATTTTAATGTTCAAAATCCCTTTTGCAGCGTTTTAGTAGTTTAATTATAATTTTAAATTATATTGAACATGCTTGATTGACGATTGTTGTGAAATATATAACTGTCCAACAGTTTATTGTTAGAAATATTGCTGCACGTCGAGAAATACTCTCAAAGCGATATCAACGCAGGGATGTAAGATATTATTGTTTTCACATAGTTGGTTGTTTGGTACGAATGATTCGGTAAAATATCTGTAATATAGTAATTTTGTAGTTGTGTATATTCCAAAGACCTTTGTGGATTTGTCACTGCCCCTAAATTGCTGCCACCCGGAGCAGATTCCCCAACGTCAATAAATAATAAATGCAACTATAGGTAGGAGGTAGTGTATGTTTGTAGTTCAAGTGATCACTAATCATACAGTATAAATTATAATGAATGTGGTTGTTCGATAATTGGTTGATATTTATGTACATTGTCGTCTGTTTTTCTAGTGTTATTTATTGCAAAAGATAATTTTTTTCACCAGGAAAAGAACTGGACGAAGGCTAAATCGATTTAAAATCACACTCACACGCACAAGAACGTGATGCATGTTAGAGTGTGTTTAGCAATTCGCGATACCTGTGAGTTCTATTCACAAATAAAAATTGGTCATTGAGAATTCGTTTATGGGTATTCAACAATGATAGCATGTGTGTGTCTTTATAATAATATACTAGTATACTACTACTACTAATAATAATAATAATAATAATAATAATAATAATTATAATTATTATAATAGTAATAGTGACAGTAATAATAATAATGAATAAAAATATTAACTCTTGCGTTTTTGCAATTTACGTATACAAATGTGTTAGTGCGTGTGTGTACATAGAAATAATTCAACTTCGGCATGTGTATGCAGTTATATTAGCGTAAGTGTGCCCGACCGTGTGAGTATTCCGTCGTCTGTGACAGCTTGCGGTGGGGAGACGATTTTTGTTGACCTTGCGTTAACCTTGGGAAGTGAAGCATCATTATATTACATTTTATTTTTATTGTCGCAAGTTCATTATTATTATTATTATACCCAATATTATATTATGCTTCTAGTGCGAAATTAACCTGTCAACATACAATTTCTCACCGAGCCACGTTATTTTACGGCAATAATATTACTTATAAAAATTATTATCTTAGTATTTTTATTATAACTATTATTACTACTGTTTGTTGAGTATCAGATGCGAAAAACAGAATGGATAAATGCTGTTGTGCCATCCGCCGCATTCATACTGCACGACTATTCACCTATAGCATATACCATCCATCTATGTTCGATTTTTTGTTTTATTATTATTCCAATTGATTTCTGCTTACCTCTATCTCATTGTATTGTTTAATTTCATTTATTATTATTAATATTAGTGTAGTAGTAGTAGTAGTAGTAGTAGTAGTAGTAGTAGTAGTAGTAGTAGTAGTAGTAGTAGTAGTAGTAGTAGTAGTAGTAGTATTAGTAGTAGTAGTAAAATTGATATTCGTCCGACGAGGCGTGTATAGAAATATTTGTATTTTCATCTTTCGTCGTATCGTCAGGTTCAACGATTTCTGTGTAAGAATGTTTTGTTTTTGTGTTTTGTTTTTCGTATACCTAGAGGCTTCTTCCTCCAGTCGACGTGAGCATTCCAGTGGCGACGAGAATTGGCGTCTAGTTGGCTATAGCGATTTTTCGTTTTACAACCTTCACATGCACATGCAATAATTTAAGCGTACGTGCAAAGTCCAATTCAAGTTTAATCCTTAGGTAGCAAAAAAAAAAAAAAAAATAAGATTATCAATAAAGTACGTTGTGAGGGACTTAAATATTCCGTAATAAAGAATATATCTGTATAAAGTAAATTTAACAAACATTGTTGGACAACAATTCATTTATTTAATTTACCTCGAGCTTTCACTTTTTTTATACGTAAATAGCTTAAAAAAACCCCTATGAATTTAACAATAAACAATTTTTGAAAGTGTTGTTTGTAATTAATAATTATTCATTTTTTTTTATTAAATATATGTAAAAGAATGTAATAGTGAATAAATATATAATAAATTTGTGTGGACAAGGCGAGTTGTCTTATTTGATTTTTTGAATTTGTAAAAGCTTAAAAACGTCTTTCTGTATTTGATTTTGGCGAATCTAAATTTTTCTAACTGTATGCGATTGAATTTTATTTGTTCGATTGCATCGGGTGTTGTTTTCCAATGTCATTATATATGAGTAACTGTCTAATGTTAATTGGTTGTTGCTATTTTAGATTAACGGGTTTTTATTGCTTTTTTTGTATGTGTATTTTAATTTATTAAAGAACACTTCATTCCTCTTATGTAATGACAAATTTGATACGTAGTATTTTGTTGACCATATGTACATATTATTGTATATTGTTGAACACCGATATTTGATGAAAATTGACATCAAGTTGTTATTAATTTATTAGGGAATGTCTAAACATTAAATCGAAAATATAGAAAATATAATCTAGGAATCAACAATAATCAAATTGTGTTTTACTCAAACTGTTATTTTTTGTAATAAACATAACCAATGTACAATATAATGTCTGTAGTATTTATTTATCAAATTAAACTAAATAGGTAATCTATTTCATGTATGTACGTATAGGTATTTAATAAAGTAATTAGAAATTATCAAAATATGGCTCATGTTTAAATTAGGCAAATCGATTTAAATTTTCAATCAACGGCATGGCAGTTTTTTTAATTTAATAGGTATGTCGGTACCATGTGATTTGTTGATATGAAAAGCGTGATATTTTAGTTTTCCTCTCAAGTTCACTATACACATAAATTAAAAATTTCGATCAAGGCATTAACATTTAATTAAAATTAATTCTAAGTCTTCCAATCTGACACAGTTTGTACTTATGAGCTGCTGAAAATGTTTATTTTCCATGTATAGCTTTGTCAACAGTTTTCCATCAAAATTGACATAAACCAATATCATTTTACTAACATCCTGCCATTCTGGATTGGGTACGTGTCCTTTGGATTTTTTCCAATCACCAAACATTAAATATGTCAGTTTTGATAACTTTTGACACATTCAAGTATACATTACTAAAGCGACGTTTACATTGTTTATATATAGTAAAAGCGAAATTTTAAAATATTACCTTCCACATACCTAAATATCATTTAAACAAAAAGTCTAAAAAAAACTGAATTTATAAATCTATTATGTTTATATTACGATAGTATCAATTGCTATTATATCGGCGTCTAGAAAATATTTTCATAGTAAACTGAGTTTGTGATAGTATTTCTTTGAAGTCAGTGTATTTATCACTCAAAAAGTGTCATATGACAATTTTATTTTGCAAAAATTGTGAAGTAAAATTATAATAATACTTTTCATAATCATGAATAGATATTTTTTAATTAAAATTCTTATGTTATAAATATAAATTGCTAAGGTAAATAAAGGTATAAATTATTAAGGTACTGAATTCAAACTATTCTAACCAATGTATTTGTTATAAAAAAAAAATTAACCTTGGTATTTAGATTCAATTTACTCACTGTAATTTAAGTTTTTCAATTCCCAAAGTAAAAATAAAGTTAGGAAATTTTCTATTATTTTTGCCATCTTTACATACATAAAATAAGACATAATATAAATAAGGCACATTTTATTATGTGATTACAGTTACTGATTGGCAGATAAAAAGTAATTAGGTTTAAGTAACAAGAACAAGTTTTATTGTTAAGTTAAGAGTATACGTATGGTAACTATTTATTTACTATATTTAAGAATATTTTAGGTAGGTATATTATATGTTTTAATTTTTTTTTTTAAATCTGGTACTAAAATAATTTAAAATTCTTACTTGAAACTAAAATAACTTTCAATGCATTTTAAAGTCAATGGTTTAAAATTTAAACTTTAAATTGTTATAATAATGAGTAATTATTCAACCAGAGAATAGAATTTAATTATAATATTCATTTTTCATTCTGTTTTCAAGTACATGCATACATGAATGTACTTTTAAGGTTTATGGAGTATGTGTTATTGAAATCACGGGACAATTAAATTGGCTAGCAATCATAATAACAATAGGTTCAATAATTCTCAATAATTGGTTATTACTTATTATACCTATAACAAACTCAACTCAAAGTTTGCAAATAATTATCTATCAGATGTTTAACGGTTTAATTGAATTTAGTGTATTATTATTATTTATTTAGTTTAATTTAAGACATATTATATGTTATTTCCATGAAATAGCAGAATTCGTATATTATATGTATTTGGGTATGGATCAACTCTCTTATCATTCACGATCGAAGCCATAATATCATATTAAACGTGAATCGTAGTTACTACCTATAATGTTAGTTATGCATGTGATACCGTCTTCCACTCGTGTTTTTCATTTATATGAGTTACGGAATACGGAGACGACGCGACGGCTGTAGAAGCTAAAGAAAATAATATATAATTTACGTAATGAAGTAATAACATAGTCGATTGTCGTGACGACTATATAATTTTCGTAGTCGTCTTTTCGATTCGTGTTTTTCTTTTTCCGCTCGAACGCGCCACGATTGATGATAAGTTAAGTTCGTGCCTGAGAGCATATATTTTTGTCGGTCGTCACTGACACTCCTAAAGTCTTAGCGACATGTTACATATATCATAGTGACATAATATTATACGTTGTTTTGTTTGTATTAAATATTCGAACGTTACCTATACATTTTCATTGTTTGCCACCAATCACCGTCATATTAGGTATTATAATATTATACGTTACTTTTTGACGATTATAATTTATAACCACCGTGGTTATCGATTATTATAATCAAATCGAATGTAACATTATAATATTAATTGTATTCATATTAATTATTATAATAATTACAAATTATGCATCACGATATAACATATAACTTAAAACGTGGTCTACACCAGAAGCGCTATTATATGTAAGTATAACATTTGAATAAATAAATAAATCGAATTCAATCAGTTTTCCTTCGAACTATACACAATGATTATAATACGGGTGACTATAATATTTTAAACGCCCTGAAAAAGCTTATTTACTACGGTTAAAGATAACACATCGTTGCGATATCTGATAAGACGAAAATAAAATGTTCGAAACGGTTTGCCCTTGAAAGTGATGGTCTAGTAATTTGGTCGATTTATAACAATGCGAATGCTGTAAGTGCTTAGGTGTGACGCGACAACTGAAAAAATAGTACGTACCAAAAACAAGTTGGCTGTGCAGTGTTAGCGGAGTAGTACATAGTGATAAGTTATTTAATCATTTAAAAGGTTTACCAATTAATATTTCTCTTCCTAATGTGCAAAATAAATTTGTTTCAACTATAATTCATAGTTTTTTTTTTTTTAAATAATTTTTTCGTTTTTAATTTAACATTTCATTAGATAATTTAACGTTTGTCGTGTCTGATGTGACAGGTAAATTTTGTCGTTGGTAAATTATTGCCGTATTTTCATACTTACAATGCACATAATCACTTAACTACCAATGTATAATTTCTTTGATTATTATTTAAGAAAAAGTTATTTTAAATCTAATAATTCTAATTAATTATTTCGAGAAAAATCATAAATATATGCATAAAATATTTTATTAAATTATTTTTTCATAATTTTAAAATGTAATTATATTTTATTAGCTATTACTGATTATTATTATTAATTAATAATTATCACCTTAGGTGGCGTTTTAATGCAATATTAAAACGAAAAATCAATGTAATAATAATTATTCTCAGAAAAAAAAAATGAATTCTTGATCGGTTTTAAAGGTGTCAACATAATTCGTTTCCGTTAACTATTAAATAATTATTATAAATCTTTTATAAATTTATATATTACCGACAAATTCAATATATTAACACATTCATAATAATTGAATAAGAACCTAATGACACTAACTATCCAAGATATTAGTGTAATTACTTCTAACATGATTTTTGGATTTAATAGTTAACCTCGATAATAGTTCAATCGAAATTTTTTAAAATTTATTTTTTGAATTGCTTAAAAATATGTCAGTACAAATGTTATAATGATTGTTATAAATGTGAAATAACACATATTTTTACCCTTATTGTTTGAACAATCTTCACATTTACCGTGTATTATTTTTGAATAATTGTTATGGATGCTAAGTTATAATCGTAATTTATGTATAAACGTATAATTATTATAAATTACAATTTATTAAATAATAATATTGTTTGTTTTTGACAAATGAAAAGGTCAAACAAATTTAAAGCTTATATTGACAAGTATTCTTACAAGTGAAATTATCGAGTAGTTGTGTGTTGATATAGCTAACTTCTGAATGATAAGTTTTGTTTAACTTTTACGATTTTTAAACAGAATCAATCAAATAAAATTATCAAAACTTTCTCTGCGCGTGTGTATTTACTCGTAATTTGTCACTAACCAATGTAAAGGACCAATGTTCCTTTTCATAATAATATGTATGAAGATATTTAAAACGAAACTTTTAAAAAAGAAATACTGTGGAAGTACTAATAATTCGTTGATTTAAATTATCATTGATTATTATTCTTTTTTTTTCATTATTAATGGATGTAAAATTGTTTCCCTTATCGAATTTCTAAATTAAAATTGCGAGCATATGGAATCCAAGTTCTTTAATCCTTGTGACGTATATCTGTTAGACATTATAAGGTTATATATTATTACGTAATATCCGTGACTTATTAGTAATATCAATTAGTTTTTATTATTAATGATAATTTTAGTTGTAAAATCTGATTAGTAGGTATCAATGAATAATTTGTATATTAGTTTTGATCGTTTATTTTATTAATTTTTAAAATAGAATAATTTTTGTTAGATAATTACGAATAGTTTTCTGCGTTATGTTATTGTACATAAAACAAGTTTTTTTTATATAATTAAGTATTGATGTTTATTATATGAATAGTCATCAACATTTTTTTTTATTAGCTTGTCATTAAAATGACATGCGCATCGGATTTATTTAGAAAATGTTTTAAACGTAACCGGAAGTTTTAAATTATTGATAACACATGTATGTCTTGGTCTTGAAAACATCCATAACTTAAAGAATTTGGCAAATCTGTACCTATACTTATGAATTATGCATTATTTATTGTCATAACTTATAAAATTAAGTAAGATTTGAAATCTGTTTGCGAAATTTCGTTCGTGCATAAATTGTTCCTGACAAAATGAATCATAAATCAGAATTATAAGTATTTCAACCGTTTGAATATTTGTTTGGATTTCCATTAATTTAGAAAGTCTTTCAGAAGGTGCCTATATGCACAAATAAATAATAATACATGTATTATTTGAAGAGGCATTGTTCAAGTATTTGAAAACCGTCCGTGCCAATTGGCTTCTAGTTGACCCCGTGGTCTTCTAGCACAATTATCCTGATTATCTTATATTGGTTTTCATCACTCAATGAATGCTGCAATTCACGGTACCTATTTGTTGTACATACGGTGTCGTCTAGACGTAAAAGAATTAAGTTTAGAGTGTAGTTCACTATAGTTGTTTCTGAATTAATTTGAAATTGGACAATTTTTCAATACTCATGCGCCAAATAAATAGATAAAAAAAAAGTATTTTGTTTTGAAATATGAACGCGAATCGTTTTCGATAAATGATCGATTTACATCCATTCAAAACCTGTCGTTATAAAAAAAAATCGGTATAAACATTTTTTATAGGTGCTAATGATGCATAGTAAAATTTTCGTAATAGTATTATGCCCATATTTTTTACATAGTTTTCATTGTGTGTTGAAAGATAAATGGCTTCCTGGTTTATCTACCGTACAAAGGTCTAGGAACTCCACTTAAACTCATCTGCGCATCAATGTTGTACATTTTATGGAAGTATCTACATTATTATTAACGAAGGTTAGGAAAACCATAAAATATTGATTAGTTTTCACTTTCGAAAACACTTGATTATTATTATTATGACCACTTTTTTTCTTTTTTTTTTGTAACAAAATAATAATATTGCTAGTACAACAATAGTTATTTTGAAAATAGTACATTTGATTAAAAATATTTATATAATGCGATTCTCAAAAACACTTTATGATCGAAACATTTTTCAATATTATACTTCTTATAATTGCACAAAATAACGTATTTTTTAGTGTCTTATGCAATACTTATTCAAAATTGCTGTTTAAATCCATACATTATTTCTTCACTAGGCTTTCTCCCTATCTATTAGTACCACACGAGTATTCAAATACTTTCAGTTGCCTAACACCTTACCCAATTTTAATAAATAATGACATTATCTTTGTTTCAATATAATCTAGTATATATATTATAGTATCACTCGTGGTAATGATATGGAAATAAAATGATTGACCGTTGTATTTCTATCAGTTGTAGAGAAATATTATTTTTTATTTATAAGTATATTAAATTTAATTTTTTTTTCATGATAATTTATTTTCAAATATTTAATTATTGTTAGAAATTCAATCCAAGTATTCAAATGAAAATTTCGTTATAGATAGTATTTAATCAAAAAAGTAATATGATGACATTTAGAGACTCAACTAGGTCTATCATAGGTATTTATAATAAAGGCCTTATTTAGTGACTTATTTTTTAGTTTTATAACACTTATCCTTGTAAAATCTTTACAACATTTGGAGTCGATCGGGTTTGATAGACTAATATTTTCTAATTTATAGGCTTTTCGAATAATTTTTTCTAAATAAAATCATTTTATTTATAGATTATTTATTAATCTGTGGTCCGATGTACTCGTTCGTTTTAACATTGACATCATTTTACATAATATAGGAACAAGAGTCATATCGAGTGATAATAATATAATGATATATATTAAGTAATTTTTTATTGATAATAATCGATATAATTATATGTATTAATACAGTTACAGTTTTATTCATGGGCTTCATAATTTTGCGAAGGCATTGAATTTTTTCATAAGTAATTTCAATAAAAATAACACTAATTATTCTTAGCTATCTCAATGAATATAATTTAATGATAATATAATTAATTGAATTTAATGTAAATATAAGAACAAATATTTGTACGTTTTTAATTGTGTTTCAAGTTCTATTATATTTCATTGTGACGCAATGACATCACGATGAATTTGCTAACTATCAATTTTCGTGCATCATAAATTTGATTCATTGAATTGACAAACTTCCATATGAATATTTTGTTTACGTACACTTTAGATTGGTTTTTTTTTTAATTTCAACCTCATGAGTAGTTAGTGAAGGCGTCATTGCACGTTATTGTACAGATAAGATATTTCCTGCTGATATATTTTATTTATAGTTATGAGCAGGGGTCGAGGATTTATATGTGAAGAAATATGCACTCTGATTAAAACATGTGTACATTTATATATACACATATTTATTGAGTTAACTAACCTGTTTGCACAAAATACGTATAATGTTAATGGTAAATAGATGGACAAAAATGTAAATAGTAAACTGTGTCTTTTTATCTTACTACATATTATATACTTCGTACAAGTATAATAAATGGTATTAGAAATGACACAAGACGTATTTACTGCAGTATATAGGTGATTCTGGTTTTCCATACCTACAGAATCACAAAACGCATCCATAATTATTATAATAAATAATAATGCAGAAATCATTTTTGATATAGGTATATCAATATAATAATTATTATAAATTTATAACGTCGATCGGTTAATTCACTAGACCTAAATCAATCCATTTAATTAAATAAGCAAAAAACGCGTAGTTATTTTAAAAAGAATACTACCATGAGGTATAGACTTTGAAAAAACTATTTATTTATTGACATGGAAGTTTTTTCTGTGAGCGATGGTATAACAATTTTAAATAATTTATAAAATATAAAATAGAACATAATAGACAACAAATATAGCAATGCGTATTTGGAACGAATACAAAACTATATTAAATATTTTAACTTACTTGTAACTTACTTGTAATATAGTTTTTCGGTATTATTATATTACATACCGTAAAAATATTGAACTATGATGTAAAAATCGATTAATATTGTTATTATTATTACTAGTAACTAAAATCATTTTTCTTTAATTTTAAAGTTTTACATACCAGAGTGTTAATATGATGTCTGGTTATTTTCAATACAGGTGCGATATAAATATGGAGTGATGGTGAACAAAGTTAAATTATGACTGTAAAATATCACTTGTCGCACTCAAGCAAATTAATATAAAATATCTATAAAAAACAAAAATCAACTATAGTTTAACTTTAATTAGATGTGATTAGATAATACATAATAATTCTACGTGTTGATAATTTAATAGAGACTGATATTTTAATTCAATCGAACTCAATATTAATTAAAGTAAAAAACTTCATATAACATCATGCTTTAAGTCGTAGGAGCTTAGAAAAATATAAAACATATAGTCAACAAAATTTTTTTTTTTATGAAAAAAAAATTAGATAAATAGATCCATTTTAAATAGTAGTCGCTAGGGTTATTTACTGTCTTACAATAAAATAAAAGAAGTAATTTTCTCTTATTATATAATAACATGAATTTTTATCGACAAACAGTAGGTATCTCTTTAAGTATATTTCGTAATTGTTCTAATATTTAACTGTCCAGACAAAAGACAAAGGATTTCTAGTAGTACAATAAATGATTCATAATATATATGACAATAAAACACTTGTATGATTACAAAAATAAAAATAAATATTTTTTTTAAATTATAAAGTAAAACAATGTATGACTAAATCTAGGAAGATTAAGACTAACAATAATGTATATATTTTGTACTTCTTATCTGAAATAATGGTTGTATAATAATTTGTGTAGTAATAAAATTCAATTATTTTAATTATTAAATCATACTTAATCTTCTGTACAAAAATAATAATAAAACCCGTTTTGTACCATAGAACTTATCAGGTTTTGTACTAATGCATCTATTTTTTTCAAATTATTCTTAACAATTAAATGATAAAATAGTATTTTAATTATTGTTCTTGTCTTTCAAGTTATGTAACGCTAATCTTTAATAATAATCTTTTTAAAATACGTTTAAGTTATAAGTATATATAATATATATATTTTTAATGTAAAATCGCAATTTTTTTGCTTAATAAATAATATCAGTATATATTATAAACATGGAGATTTCATGATGACTGATATTTTTCTCTTTTTGTAAAGTACTTATAAAAAAAACACATTAATTATTTTAAGATCGTTTTGGATTTGGTATTATATGTGGACGACAAATTTATTTTACCTATAATATGAGAAATCTTGTTTTAAATTATTTTAATCGTATGTGCAATATTGAAGAATCTAACCTGATTTTTCAAGTTACCCAATGTGACATCACTCTTAATTTATGTTTTCAAATATAAAACTATTCATCTGTATATTTTTGAACGGTAAACGAAATTGCTTTTATTATTTTCTATTAGCCTTGATAATATTTCCTTTAGGCCTACAAGACTGCGCGAAAATACCAAGGTGTAATTGGTTAAATGCTCATGTTTTTTTAATCTCATGATTTAAAATTATTCCCGGTGTTTATTTTAAAGATTCAAATATTGCATCGTATTTTAAATCATCGGACAGATAATTGGCGTACCTACTGTGTAGATGTAGGTACATGCTAGTACAACACTATATACGAGTAACAGCGCGTACTTCTTGAAGTATAATCATAGCTCTTTCCTTTAAAATAACTTTCTATAGAATTTTAATATTTAATTAATAGCTCTAAAATCAAATAAATGTACTTATACATGTTGACAATACTCATTACATTAGTTCATAAATAGTTATTGTGAGCCTATTTTATTTTATAAAAAATATTCCGAAATGCGCTGTGATCAGAGATTATATAATGTGTATGGTAACTGTAGCGGGTTATTTACGGATATTTTGTGTCATCTAAATTTCTTAGGCTATAAATAAATAATAAAAAAAATTGTAGTTAATTTTATTGTCATTTTTTTGTATTTGTATGTAATTGTAATTTCATTCTGTATATTACACTTGATTCGAATGAATTTATGTCAGGATATTAAATATTTTTTAATGGTTTTATTTCTTCAGTATTTATAGTGCAATACTAAAAATTTTCATAATATTATAGGTCATATTATTTTATATATTAGTATAGTAGATAATGAAACGAATGATGTTAAATGAATAGAAAATAAAGAATGAAATTGTTAAAAGACAATAGTTTTGTGTTGTAAAAATTAAATTTCAAGTAATACGAAAAGTTTTTTGTTATTCATATATTTTGGTATTACATTTTATATCTATAAAAGATGAAAGTACAAAAGACATACATGCATGCTTGTAAATAAATATTTAAATTAAATGGTTGTTGTATTTTTGGGAAAAATAACGACCATAACGACTCTAAATTATATTTAATAATTGAGTTGATAACTATTTTTTTTTTTAATAATATTAGTATTATTATTACTATCAGAAATCAAAGGTACCAATAATAAATAAATATTATAAGAGTATATAGCTTAAACTATCAGAGTTTTAACCTGTTAGAAATAAAAATAAAACAATACTAGGCGCGTACACCGAATTTATTATTTTATTCGGGTCCATATTTCGTATACTTATTATACATTTTATTATCTTAAATAATTTCTTTCGAGGTCGTAGTGTATACTATTAGTTCCTATTTTATAATTTATTATTGTATAACAAATGCTTATTCTACAACATAACAACATAGAGCACGCGGAATTTTAGTGTACCTACTAATTGTATTAATAGGACATAACAAGTAAACAATTGTTCGAAGGAAATCCTATTTTAAAGTTTAAGTTTAGTTTTTCCTTGAATCTACCATTGCTTTCAAATAATTTATTTAAGGTCAATCAGAAGCAATTATTGTGTAGGCCATATTCAGAAAAAAAAAATCAAAATATGTTTCAAGTATGCGTAGTGTGTAAATAACTCATGGCTATTTATTATTATGTTTTACAACACCCGCGACATAATATTATTTTCGAAATTAATATCGAGCTTGGTGTACTAAGTACCACTAAATGTTAACTTTTAACTAGTGAACACGATTGATTACAGTTTTCCTGGTTTATATTCGCGAAAATCAGTGTCATTGTTTCGTTCGTCGCGTCAACGATTATTGCACTTCGCAAGACTTATAACAATAAATATGATTAGGAACAGTGAACCATTGTTTACGATATTGATTAACAAAATTTTGTTTATATTTTTATTATTCTAAGTGTATAACCTGTCGATTATAGTATTGCAGCTAATCTCATTGGATGTAATACATAGACGTGACCGAATTTCATCATATTGTGTCTATGCAACGGAACATTTCACTCCGGTATCTTCACATATTATATTCTTGGGTAATCGTCTCAAACATTGTTCATATGAACATGCGTGTACCCATATATTATAATATTATGTACCTACTATTTACCCGGGTCGACGTTTAAAGTGTATTCAAGAGGACACACATCGAAGTACACGATTTCAATTATTCTCGTTCGTACTTTTGCACTACAGTACCTGCAGGAGAGCGTACCCGGAAAAAAAGTTTCGCGCTGATCATAATATTATAATATTATTGTTTTTATTAAAATCGTTTACTATTCGCCACCGTGACGGAATGGGTCACATTAAGTGGACGTTTCGCACGATAATAATATCATAATATTATGTTGTTCGTGAACTCGAAGGGTTCTACTGTTTCCGATGAATCGAACGATTACTGCATTATTAACTGTACGGTATTATACGTTTTACTGTCCATTAGGTCCGCGGCGGAATTTCAGTCGGATAGCGTGAAAATCGCGTAATATGTGTGATTAATGGTGCACCAATACTGCACACACTGCGGCCCGGCGCGTTCCTGATACTATTGTAGGAGTCAAATCCTCTCACGTCACAATAATAATATTATGTTCTATACGGTACACGGGGTCGAGAAACTATTACGCACAGACGGGCGACGAGTGTGTTTTTCCCCGGAAAAAAAAATACCGCGCTTTGCATAACAACGCCATACTGTATATTATGCACGCGTTGTGTGTGTAAAACGTGAAGGTTTGATTTTTCCGGAAACGCGATCCGTACACACACACACACACACACAATATCCAAATACAATTTAGGTACAATATACGCTGTACACGCACATGCGGTATACCATAGTAATGTTGTGTAAGCGAACCGAGTGATGGTGGTTATGATAGAGATCGCGCAGTTTTCGTAACAAACGATGAGTCCGTCGAAATACCACATAGATACCGTGTAACCCAACCAATAATTACACGACAGTGAATAACAATAAATAATAATAGCAATAATAATTATAATAATCGACCTGTATAGGTTATCTGGGCGAGATTGAGTCACCGCGTCGTATGTGCAGTCGTCTAGCCGTGCACACAGTCGGTCCGTTTAGTGTGCTACAATAGCGAGTAGTGTTCAGTTCATCGTTCACGGTTTGTAGTTACGGGTTTATATTTGGCTTGTTACGATATTTTATAATATATTATAGGCATACATAGTTTTAATAAATATCAATATATAGAAATCAACTCTGACGACGCGCGGTGTACCAATACACCTGATATTTACAGTATTCGCGTCCTAAATCTCGTCAATGATGATATTATATCGTGGGTATGTCGGCATTTTTTCATCGAAACAATTATAACGTACGAATAACGAAGATGATGATGATGATGATTATGATGATAATTGTGTGATGAATTTACCGTGTTCGTGTGTGTGTGTGTTGGTGTGTATGTGTGTGTGTGTGTGTGTGTGTGTGTGTGTGTGTGTGTGTATAAAGCGCGCGTGCGTGTGTAATTGTAAGTATAAGTGAGAGTATGTATATGTGTGTGTGTGTGTGTGTGTGTGTGTGTGTGTGTGTGTGTGTGTGTGTGGGTGTGTGTGCGTATGTGTGTGAATGCGCGTGCCAATGTACTGCGTATGAGTGTGCGTGCGATTACAATCTCCCTCTAATTTATGCAATGGCAATAATAATTCGCGACGTCGGCTGTTCGGTGGTAGGGATATTTAGTGAACCAAGGCAGAACAGTGCGGCGGCAACGACGACGGCGGCAGTGGACTCGGCTGTCAGTGCCGATTCTGTGGAGTGTCTGCGCCAACCGAAAAAAGCACAGGTCCACACACAGACGAAATATATGTTAATAAAAAATAATAAAAAAAAAATTTACACGATTGAAAACATTATTATTTGCGAGTGCGCCGTTGACGACAACCCGGACCCGTGCGCGTGGGTGTCTGGAAATATATAAATAATATATTTTAATATTATATTATTCTCTGTGTGTGTGATTTTTGTTTGTTCCGGCGTGGTGTGTGTGTGTGTGTGTACGCGCGCGCGCGGTAATTCTTTATCGGTGGCCGCGGATACCTGCAGACGGAAACGAAAATTCCAATTTTTGAAATATTCACAAGTTTTTAATATGTAAACATATATGTTTATTGTGTTTGTTCATAAATAGATATATACACACACATGTATATATAAATATATTTCATATTAAAACGTACGAGTTCGTAGATTATACAGAATTATTTTACGCTGAATTTTATCGAAAGTCAATAGAGAAAATATAAAATTCATTTTGCCGAGAAGATACCTTATAATATAACCGTACTATTATTATTATTTATCATAATTTCTACTTTATTAGATATTATTTTACTTTTTCATTTTCATATCACATCAAATTTTCTGCTCTGTTTCAGGGCTCGAATACAGCCACTGAGCCACCGGCGCGTTAGCAAACTGAAGACGCTAGTCAACGCTACTGGAACGCCAGCCGGCAAATCAGCATCAAAGATTGTTACAAGGAAGTAAGCTCTCGAAAAAAACAAAAATTTTCATCCCCGTTGGTTTCAAGAATCTAACTAACTTATCGAGGCTAAAAAATCATTTCTTTAATTTATTATTTATATAATAAAAAAAAAATAATAATAATAATAATTTATATAAAAGCTACCAAGTCGTCGTTTTGCTGGGAAAATAAGCTTGATCTGTGATAGTGTTATTTTTATTTAAATATTGTCTTTTAAGTATTATTACAATCACATTTAGTGTTTGATTTTCTCATTTTTATTTCTTATTTCGTTCCGTCAAAGTCATTGAAAAAAAAATTAATAAAATGCCTCATAGTGCGGGCGTACTTACAAATGTTATGATAACTTTAATACTACTGATGAGTTCCTTATGCGGATGTTGGAGTTCGGATGCGGATCAACATGTTGCTTTATCGCCTACATGTGACAGGTAAGATGGGTCCTTCTATATTGCATTTTTATTATCTTCCATTAATTGCATCAATTTGGTACAGGCTATTTAGTATAATTGCTTTTAAAACCGGAGTATATTGTTTTTCATTTAAAAAAAAATTTAAATCAAATCATTATTTAAATATTATTTACCATAAATTATTTTCTATTTTCATTATTATTCTGCGAAACACAATACTCGCCGTATAAAAATTTGGAGGATAATAAATGTTGATTGGCCTTCCTTGCGCGAGTTATTTGAGAATTCCATATACCTCGTTTGTGCTCCCATACCCTCACGTGATTCAACAGTAGGTTTGCTATCAAAAAACCGTATTCTGCACTACATTAGTGTTGTATTACAAATTTACAACAATATAATTAATAGTACCTACTAATTAGGTACTTGTATGTAGTGTCCGGTGCGAGATGAAAATAATAACCAATAAGTACGCATTCCGCGTTTGATATGGATTTTGTTACCTACTCTAAATTCGTTTGTGTAAAAGTTGTTTTTGGGCTTTTTTTGGCTAAAGGCGAAGCAAAACAAAAATATCTTAAAAACGAGAATTTATAAATAAAAAATATAAAGTTATTTCACAATTTCCAACTATCAATCGCATTTTATTTCCTAATTCCTGCACAGTGTTACAGTATTATTTGCATATCACAAAATTTCTCCGTACCTACCTCTTTGATAACTGAAATTTTATTGCTTATATCCACTTTGAGATTGTGTACTGTAATTTGTTACATAATTTTTGATAAGTATAAAAACAATATTATAACTAGTACGGAATGGTGCAGCGGTAATGATCAAACCAAAACTCCAGGCAATTTCGCCAAATAAATTTAAACCGATGATAGTTGGCCTGTTTACCCCCCCCCCCCCGGGACATCCCTGGACGCCCGGTCTGTCTGGTAACTTTAGGTTATTAGGTTTTTTTTTTTACTCCTTTCTAGGCGATCTCTGCTTGTACACATTATAACTCGTTTAATACGAACCAGCTCCTGTGTTGCAGCATTAAAATATCAATTCAAGGTTCGTGTACGATATTTATATTGGCCGCCACTTGTTTTTAGTGAACTAACTATATTGAAATTTCAACTCGCAAATTATACATGAACGTATTGCAAACATGTTCTCGGCAAATTTTATACCTAATATGGGACAGTTTTTTTTTTTTTTACGTATGATTTTTTTGTAGATAATTAAAGCCTGGTCGGTGTTTTTTATTTTATTATTTTTTTTTTTTTAAAGAAAAAATTTCAAATAAATTTGGCTGTGGGTGCCAATTTTAAAAAATAAAAACATTCACCCGTACTTTATCTCCTTTTTTCGTCATTGAAACTCGTACGACATACACTATTATGTACAGCGATTCTCCTGACGTCACTATGGCTAACGAGGTGATTGGCTACCTACTCTCATGCAACTTGACAATATGTATATATTTCCTAAAAATTAATCTCCTATGTCAGCTATGTAGAGTAATATTATTTTATTTCTCCGTGTTTTTGTCTCCCCATTTCTATTTTCGCAATACTGTATGCATCTATACTGTTCGTATCTATATTTATAAGTCGAATTCGACTAATGCGTTTTTATCTCAAAGACTTACATAATCAAATTTTAGTTAAGGTGCACCTGAGAATGTTAAAAAAAAACTCTTAATGAATAGGCAATTAACTTAAAAATATACATGTCGATTATTTAATTGCTACACAAATTATCAGAAAATAATCTTATTACGTTTTTTTTTTTTTACTTTTTATCACATAAAACGTTATCCAGTGCTAATTACCCATGGCTTATGGGAACTATTTATAAAGTGTTTGTGTAGGGTCAAAGTATGGGCGCATAGTTTGGGCGGATTTTTCGTTGTTCAATAATTCCGTACACTAGTCTGGCCATTAATTAATCGCATGTTAAACTTTATGCACCGTTATGACGAAAAAAAACGTAAACGTTTTTTTAAGAAGACCCATTAAAGAATCTGCGATAAATATCGTAATATTTCTTCTACGGGATTGTTCAGTTTTGTGGCGTGATTTCAGGACTCGTCTATTTATACCGTTTTACTTTTTTTTCCTACACTCGTATTCACAAATATTTTGGCAAGATCACAAAGATTTACCCTAGAGTAGGTATAGCTGGTTTTTCTTTCAATCTTATGTCATTCAGTTTTTTGGACTAACTGAAAGAAAATTAACCGTGGCACTATTGAGATAATAAAGCCACGGTACCAATGTTTTTGCCGATAAGACGTTTCAGTACTGTAATCTCGTCGTGTTTTTACCCTACGTTGAAAAAAAAAACACTATACTGTGGTTCATCAGATATTTGTTCGGATTCGCGGATTTCGAGGCTTTGGCCGTGCGACAAAACATGTGCATATCCCGGAGTAATAGCTAGGTAGTGGGATTAGCTGAAACAAAAATATTTGTTATTACGCCAGTCATCTTATACGTGTGGTATTTATTATTATTATCAACACAATGATATGGCTATATGGGTAATAATTTTTACTTTTTCTCTCTCTTTGCCATTCTGTAAATTAAATTTAATGCTTGTGAATAGTCGCACAGCGTATTATTTGAAAGTGAATTGGGTAGGTCAAATTATTCGAAATCGGTTCCATTGATTAGTCTTCGGTTTATTAGTTCCAACGATCATAATAAGTTACGTTTATGACTGGCTTTACTATTATTATTATTATTATTATTATAATAAGTCACATAAAACAAATTCTCTATCTGCGCATGTGCCAACGAATCGTTTTCAAATTTGCACACGGTTAACGTTTGATGTGTATAGACAATAGACACACTCATTATAACGTTTTATATTTTTTCCCCTAATACTGTTTCGCGCAGTCTTCCTCCAGACATAAAGAGACATGTATACCTACATAATATGTAAAGCTGATACTGTAGACTTATTTTCAACCGTCGTTGTGTTTATTTCAAACGTTATTTTTGCTTCACGGACCCAGGATGTAGGTCATGAAAAAAAAAAATAATAATTGCATGTGTACATATTATATTCAGATGTACTGTTACTTATTCGTACCTGTGTCTGTTTTGTCTTGTGGCGTGCGCGACTTAGTGTATTCGTCTAACGAAATAGCTGTGTATTGGCAACCCGTCAATTACTACGTGTGTGCAGTGTGTGTGTGTGTGTGTGTGTGTGTGTGTGTGTGTGTGTGTGTGTGTGTGTGTGTGTGTGTGTGTGTGTGTGTGTGTGTGTGTGTGTGGAGTGTGTGTGTGTGTGTGTGTGTGTGTGTGTGTGTGTGAGTGAGAGTTCGTGTGTGCGAGAGAGAGAAATACGAGTTACATATGGCTGCTTGTCGTCGTTGGGGTTCTAATTGGTGTCAATGTCAATCAAATCCGTTTTTCTTTACCTATTCTTCGATTATGCGTTGATGAAAATTTAATAACAATAACAATAATAAAAACTGTTTTAAACGATAAACCCCACCACTCCACCCCATAACAAGTAGTAGTAATCTAGTCATATTATATTGATGCGAGGATGTTATGCATATAATACCATTAAATTTGTGTAGAATATAAATGCATTTATATAATATACGTGTATTTATATAATATAGTGATATATTATAGTATCACTAATATAAATAATTATAAAATCGTCGCAATACCGCATAACCGCACAAATTACTGTTTGGAATACGAATGCATACCCGCGAAACCGTTTTTATGTACCTATTATTACGTCATTACACCATCCCCATCGCGAGCGTGACGTGACCTTACGTACATCCTATACTCATAACCCATTTAGACGAACCATATAATTATGCAACAGCACACCTAGTGCCAATTCGTTGTTATTCTTTATTATTATTATTATTATTATTATTATTATTATTATTATTATTATTATTATTATTATTATTATTATTATTATTATTAATATTATTTTATTAACAACACTGTGCGTATTAAAAAACATCGTAGATTCGTACTTAAGAGTGTCTGCGGCAAAATGAGCTGAGAGATTAGGACGCACGAGGAATCGTATATACGTTCGAATTAAATATGAATTATAAGTACATGAGTAATTTTGAGAGTAAATTGCCTTTTAACTTTTATGTGCACTTAAGTACAATAACCCTTAGAAAAATTGAGGTCATATTTTCAAAATCGACTTTCTTGTCATTTTCAGAAAATGCCTACTATACCTATATATTTATATATATATAAACTTTGTACCGTGCCATTGATTATATGTACAGAAAATTTGTTGTGATGTGTCAAGGTTACATTAGACCTCGAACATGTAAAAATTAATGATGGGTTATATTTTTGTGGTTATTGAAAACGTGTAATTATATCATTTCTGAAAACAAAGAGTTCAGCTTAAAAAAATTTGATAATTGATCATTAGGTATTGTATTTTTGTTTAGATGTATCTTGAATAAATTGTATAAGCAATATTTTAATGGTTAGGAAATAACTACTACCATATTATACTGAAAATAATACTGTAAATCTTCTTAATATTCAATGACAATGACACGTTTAGCACAGAAAAAAAAGTATTTTATTTCCACCCTTAATACTTTTCAAATTTTATTTTTGATTATATATTTTATGATTGTATAAAACTTTTTCTTCTGAATTATAATTGTGTTTTCTAAGTATATTTATATGATATATTAGTTTCATTCATTTTTCAATAAAGTGTTTATAAGACTCTACTATATTTTATTAATATAATATCCACTAAGGTTTATTATGGGAAATTGTATTCTAAATCTTAAGTAATATAAATGTTTAAATATTTTTCTTTTCGTTAAAATAATTTTAAAATTGTAATAATAGTTAATACAATGTAATTTAAAATTAGTCTCTAATTTGATAGTAAAATATTGCTTATCTATAAAATGAACATTATACGTGTCTTTTAGAATGTTGGCTTTAATTATTAATATTAAGTAATAACTTCCGGGCTGCTATAGTTGCTGCTTAATTTTTCTTTCATTGCATGTATTTTAATTTCATGAGTAATGAATTGCAAATAGGTAATTATTTAACAGAATTTATAAAATAAAATAATTTATTTTATGGTAATGTTTTGTTTTAAAATTGTGGATTCTGATTTATGTAAAATAAATTAGGTTTTTCCTTGATTACATAAAGAAATTGGCTTAAAATTTGAAATTGTATATTACTCATCGAAATAATTCATGAAAAGAATTGAAGTGATAGGAGACATCTTTAATGCTATCCTATTTATAAAATTATAATATTTAGTCATTAAAAATAAGTTGTTATAACTAGGGAGCATAATGTTTAAATTAGTAATACTTATCAAAAAATTTAGGCCAATCCCGAATAAAAATTAGCCCTTATTTATTTCAGCTTTAGACTACCAAAAAGTTAAAGACATAATATGAAATTTATTGTTATAACACCTATTTTTTGCCTATTTATTATTTCATATTTGTAGCTAATACCCATGTCATAACCCATTTTTCATTGTGTACTGATAAAAATTAAATGATATAAGTATTGAGCTTTTAATTCACTGTTTTCTATACCTATTTTAATATTTTTTAAGGTGTAAATTTGTAAACTTGATAGAATATATGTTTTCTTTACAGTTAATAGATAAAATGTAATAATTATCAATGAAAAGCCCAACTAGGGTTGTAATTTCTCTATTTGGAATCGTTACTTATAACCCGTAAAAATAGTTTCACTTATAAGGCCTGCTTGAAATAATAACCACAAATATATACTATATTATATATAATCTATTCTTATAGATACTAATTAAGGTTAATTCAAATTAACAATTTAATTGCAAGACTTTAAAATTAAATTATAGTTGTTAACTTTTTTTTTACTTATCTTTGAATTAATGTTTATATTAAATGGTAGTTACTTATTTCACGTGGTTTTATTAAATTAAATACCTACCTTAAGCAATTATCCTTAGTTTAATACAAGGACATTCTGTACGTTTTGGCACATTTTTCAGCTGTCTATATCTATCAAAATGAAAAGTGTGACGATACTTTCAATGACACGTGTCCTTGTGTAATTATTGTATAAAATATTTTTAATCGAAACTTTAAGATGTATTATACACAATTAATAAAATATATTAAATATTTAATACCGATGAAAATAATATTTTAAAGTGTAATGTAAACTAGATGGACTAAAATTATTTAGTTGAATTTAACTGTATACAATTAAATATTATATTGAAACAATGTGATTAGGTCTTTTATATACAAATAATACCTTTAAGTTATCATTCTAGTGATATATACTGTTACGGGCCATTGCTGCACGTGATTCAAATGTCTAGTATATTCCCGGATTCGAAAACTTTTGTCGATATGAAAATGAAACATTCGCCGAATGAGACCATGGGCATATTTTTGGAAATGATGAAGAAAACCGGTCAAAGACCGTCTAAATTAGAATTGGAGCTTTTCCTTAATGATACATTCGAGAGCGAAGGCAGTGAATTCGAAGCATGGGACCCATCGGACTGGAAGCCTGAGCCAAAATTCATTGGTGATATCAAGGATCCACACTTCCAAGACTGGGCCAGAGGTTTACATTTGCTATGGAAGCTTCTCGGTAGGAAAATCAAGGACGATGTACGCCTGCATCCTGATCACTATTCAATCATTTATGTACCGTATCCGGTAATTGTGCCCGGTGGTCGGTTCCGTGAATTCTATTACTGGGACTCTTACTGGATTGTCAGAGGCCTGTTGCTCTCTGAAATGTATACTACAGTAAAGGGAATGTTGAGTAATTTCTTGTCGATCATAAATACCTATGGTCATATACCAAATGGAGGTAGAGTCTATTACGCGATGCGATCTCAGCCACCGATGTTAGTACCGATGATGCAGAGTTATATCGAAGCAACGAATGACACAGTATTCCTTCGAGAAAATGTAGATATATTAGAAAAAGAATTCAGTTATTGGATGCTAAACCATACGGTTGACATAGAAAAGGATGGCAAAGTGTACACGTTGGCCAGATATAAGGATTCATCAATGGGACCTAGGCCCGAATCCTACAGGTGAATATATTTTTATTATTATTTCTTAAAGCTCTTTTACATAATACTATATAACATATATAACATTTCATACCTATTATTGTAAATGTAACTATAATCAAAAACATATAATGATATAACTATAAACAAAATGTATGTAACTATAAATCAAGATAAATGCATAGAAAATTACTGTAACTTCATATTATTTTTGACATTCTAATAATATAGGTATTAAATACTTGAACTATGCATTTTTATTATGCATATTTATTATAATTAAATTGTGTATTTTCACAGGGAAGATATCATGAGCGCACAAACATTCAAGACCGATAACGACAAAGAAAATTATTACTCTGAGCTAAAGGCCGCCGCAGAGTCGGGATGGGATTTTTCAAGCCGATGGTTCATTCTAAACGGAACCAATAAAGGTAAAAAAATTACTAGAACTCGATTTTTAGTCAATAATCACCCATCTGTATCTAAAAGCTGTCTTCTGTGTCCAAAGATTTTCCGTGTTTACACACGTACTGGTTAAAAGAATGTCTTGTCTCACTGCCACAATATATAACAACAACAACGAATGTGATATTAACCTATACGTATATCTAATAAATGAATTAAAATGTCAAGTCATAAATTTATTTTAAAACAATAGTTTTGGGATCGCTGTACACTGTATAGCAGATACTGTCTGTACTTATAATACTACCGGATAATTTTTCTTTCATTGCTCAAGGTTATATTACGCATTTGGTTTTTCTTTTCTGATAATTTATTTATTATGTTTTTTTTTTTTTTATCAAAGTAAATTTTTTTTTATAAAATCATGACTTGGTCAACCATGACCTGCGGTGGTCTCCATTGAAATTTGTATACAAGAACTTTTACTTTTATTCATTTATTAGTTTATTACTTTATAATGTGGAATAGTTTTCAATTTTTTTTTTCTTATTGATAAACATAATAATATGTACATTTTACATATAAATATAGGTTTCTATAGGAAATTTTTATTCATATTTTGCCCTATAGAACCTATACAATGTGTGTGTGCCGGAAATGTAATAAATAACAATACATTATAATGTGCTTATGACACAAAATCTACCTATTGTTTGAAAAATAAACGCTTTACTCCTAAATAGTGGTTTGAATTCGAAAAATTAAACTTTTTTTGTAAATACTTTATGGTTACTCGTGTCAAACATATTCACGATAACATTTACACTAATTAACCCGTTAGTTTCCGGAACTTCATAAAATTACTTTCAAAAATTTCTTTTTAAAAAAATATAGTTATTAAGTTATTCTACGAAAAATAAATTATAGATAAAATTAACAGTGATAAATAAAATAAAAATGACTTGACAACATTCAGAAAATTGTACATCAATATATAAATAAAATGTTTATAAATCAACATAAATATTTTGACATAGGTATAAGGTTTCTTTTGTTGAGTTTTCAAAATTTTATGGAACTTAACTGAATAAACTATTTTGTCGAATTCCCAAACACAAAAATTTATTCAGTTAACTTTATTCGACGAGTTTTATCTAATATTAAAATAATGTACCTATCGTGATAGAGTATGCTTTTAATTATATTTGTTTTGAACTACACAATATTAAAACTTTATTTGGATAGCATTTATCTTCACATTCAATGAACCAAAGAATTAAGTAATTTACAATATTATCAAATTCTTCGAAAATGTTAATGAATACAGTTCTATTATATATATATATATTCTATACCTTATAGCATCAGAAAATATTGAAGTGCTGTTAACTATTTTTTAACTAACTATAATATATACTATGGTAAAAAAAAACCTTAAATATTACTAATTTAGAAACGAAATATTTACACTTCTCGAGAAAGATAATAATTTATTTAATATTTGAAACGTTAACGATTTTTTTATCTTTGAAAAAATAACAATTTTATGAACAAAATTGTGTTATGATTAAAATAAATAAATATGTTAATCCTAATAATACTCATTTGACATATATTTTAGTCATTATTTCAATGTGCTATATGTCGAAGTACGATAATTTAATTAATAACATTTATGATAGATGTAAATGAATGATTGGTTGTCATTCAGTCATGATTTTAATAATGATTTCGATAACTTAATATGTTTTAATTTTTTTAAAAAATGGTTAATCAATTTAATTGATTCTAAAGAAATAAAATTATGTAAAAAATAATTGTGGTGGAAGTGTAATTTAAGAATGTCATGATTGTTTAATTACGAAAAGTGACTCATATACGTTTATTTATATCATAAAAATGGAGTTTAAAGTTCAAAATATTCCGGAACATATCAAATCAATAACATAATATTATATATTTAATCAATTTTAATTAATTAGAATAATATTAGTTAGTTAAAAATAAAATCTAATGTAATATATTTTTTAACATTGTATGCGTTGTAAAAAAAAAACTATTGGTATAATAAAGTGCATACAATTTTATGACCTTGAATTACACCTCACTGTATATACTTATGTAGTTATATATATGAACATCTATATTTATACATGTATATATTGTATATGTTCAATTTAACTTGAGTTGCATTGTTAGTCAACAATTAAATCTAAACCCGGTTGCATTATTTTTACTAACATATGTAAGTATATTACATCTCATTCATGTAATTTTTTTCATCATAATTAATACTATTACAGAATAAATTATTCAAATACGGATTCGTTTTTTAACAGTTGTATAGGTGATTATTCACAATTTATCGGAAGAATTATTAGCATTTTTTGAGTATATAAATCTAGCATGACAATATTATGTATTTATATTGATATTGGGTATTGTATATTTTAAAGTTTAACTATTTAGCTAAACTTTATATATCACTGTATACGAATTAAATACTTTTCATAAAATAAAAAGATAAGTTTGAGGTTTTTTTGTTTCTAACTGTCTATAAAGTAAAACGTTGTTAAGCCTAAATTTAATTCTCGGCGCATGCAGTGAAACTGATAATGTTTGTTACGTGAAAATAATTTTATCATTATTCATAAGTCATAACAATACACTTAGTATAAAATACGTTTTTCTCGTGTAGTTAAATAATTTTGAGGTAGGCTCGAGTTGCAGATTTGTTAAATACGCGTATAAACGTACTGCTAGGAACTTCATAGTGACATAGTTCTTAATGATTTTCATATAACTCTTATCCAAAATACATAATGATTATTCGTTATTAAAAAAAAAACTTAGCTTATTTGACAATGCTATGACTAAATAAATAAATATAATCCTGAATCACTACTGGGGCGGAGTTATAATATTTCATGTTGCGCACGCTAATGTAAAGGTGGCGATGAAAATATCGTCGAGCACATAAGTATTTAGGCCACGACTAGTATTAGAGTCGTGTTGAAAAGTTGTAGCCAAAAGAATCGTGTTGGCGACAAACGGGTGGGTGGGCACGTGAGGGTTGAGTATACATCCAAATCATTTTGTCGTGTTATTGCAGGTAATCTGACCAACCTGAAAACGCGGTCCATCATACCGGTGGACTTGAACGCCCTGGTCTACTGGAACGCGAAGATACTGAGCCAGTTCTACAAAGATCTGAACGTGCCGGACAAGGCGCTGCGGTACGAGAACATCGCCAAAAAGTGGATCGAAGCGGTGACGGCGGTGCTGTGGCACGAGGAGGTGGGCGCGTGGCTGGACTACGACATGCTGAACGAGATCAAGCGCGATTACTTTTATCCGACCAACATATCGCCACTGTGGACCGGCTGCTACGACCCGACCAAAACCGAGTACTTTGTGTCCCGGACGCTCAAGTACCTAGAAAAGACGCAGATCATGAACAACCTAGGCGGCATACCCACCACGCTGGAGCACTCGGGTGAGCAGTGGGACTACCCCAACGCTTGGCCCCCGCTCCAGTACATAATGGTCATGTCGCTGGACAGCTCCGGTGACAACTGGGCCCAGGACTTGGCGTTCGAGATTGCAGAACGGTGGATGCGGTCCAACTACAAGGCTTACAACGAGACCAACGCCATGTACGAAAAAGTGAGTACCTATGTTCGCGATGACGGTGTTAATGAGTACTTATACTTGCTTTACTTATACTTAAGTTGGTAGACCAGCAGGAAAAGGACCCTGTTGACGAATGAGAGCCATGTAGTGCTGGATTCGAGGTGATGGCCCATGTCCTAAGGGGTTGACAAGTCTAGGGTAAACGAAGGGACATTAATTGAAATATACATGCAGGTCCTTCTGTTGTTACTCCCGTTTGTTTTCGAGACCATTCTTTACCAACCTTTTGCGAATGAGACAAATGACAATGTTTAAGAGTAATCGAAATTCTTCTTGGTATACGAGAAATAAGAGAATGATATAAGAAAATCATTCTTGGTGATGTAACATTTAAACCGCTCAATCCTAAAAGTTGCAAATCACGCAGTTGCATTAAGTGCCATTAATTTTTGGAACAAAATGCCCATTGGATTCACGATACATTTTCAAATATTTTCTTGTCTTGTCTTAATCTTATTATTTCTTAAATGAATTATACTGACGCTTGAAATCTGGTATATACGTCTATATACATTTTATTTGATCAGTATTAAATTGTTTTTCGCATAAATATTCTCTCGGTGAGCCGGAAACATGTCGAAAACGAAATATTGGTCGCAGACAGTTGTTCGGCTATATCAAAAGTACATGAAACTTGAACGTCTAGACTTTATAAATGGACAAGGTCATTTAATATTACATTTTGTTGATGCTCCCGTCTCTTCAGAGCATCTTTAACCGTCAAGTCAAACGAAACAAGACATTCTTACTGAACCGGGCCAAACTGTGGTTTAGCTTACTACGGTAGACGAAAATCCCAAGTGGGTCGAACCGAGCCTGTGATCTAGTGGGACCCGCACACTAGTGTCTATGTATACGTACCGCGTTTGCCCCGGTTGATCGTTCGCCGTTATATCTCATTTGTATGCGATTTTTGTCAACAGTACGACGCCACTGTGACCGGAGGACACGGCAGTGGGGGTGAGTACGAGGTGCAGTTGGGCTTCGGCTGGACCAACGGTATAATAATGGAGTTCCTGCAAAAGTACGGTTCGCGGGTCACGGCCGAAGACAAGTTCGTCGGGTCGGCGCAGGTCAGCGCGGTCGCGGAAGAGAGCAAAAGCAACGGTGACCACAGTACGAAGACCGTGTCGTCGGCGACGCAAGTCATGACCGCCGCACTTGCGATACTGGCCACGATATCGGCCGGATGCATAGGGTGAGGTGAGTGTCGACTTTTTGTAAAACTTCTTGCGGCAATCGCTTAAGCTCGGGTAAACTTAATAGCAAACGGTTCAATGTGCAATGGGCGGTGTTCTGTTGGCGACCGTAACAAGAGTTCGTATGTGTGTGTGTGTGTATGTGTGTGTGTGTATGTGTGTGTGTGTGTGTGTGTGTGTGTGTGTGAGTGGTGGACGGAGGAGTGGGCAATAATATAGAGACTGAGAACGAAGATAAAGATGAAATGTTCAATGATGAAGAATAGGTAACGATAACTGTCTAAATTCGTATTATTTTGCTTTTGTTTATCTCGATGATATAATTCATTATTATTCACTTTTATTTTTTCATAAGCTAGGTATTAAATTATATTTATAAATAATAAATTCATTAATTTGTTGGTATTTAAAATGCAAAATTTCAGTAGACATTAAAAAATGCACCAGCCATAGGGCTCATAATTAAAAATTAAGGAATTGATTTAATATAGAATATTTTATACCTACTACAAATATAATGTAATTTATTGTAATTTAATATGGTGGGATTTTTAAAGTCCATTACAATTACTTAAAATATAATTGAGTATTGCATAATAAATATGACATGGTTGTAATATGTTTAGTTTCAGTATCACAAATCACAATTGTCCCCTTTCCGTACGTCTCATCGCACTCGAATAAAAAATTGTCTCTACCTTTATTTTTCACACACCCATAAAACAATTAAAATTAATTATTATAAAACTGTGTTGGCGAGATAAAATAAATTAAGTGTCAAATGTTATCGAAATGATTTGATAAGTGTAATGGGAAATTATTTCATCAGCATATTATAATTATATAATAATTGTACCACCGCAGTAATTATTCTTATATATTGTTATCGAAGCTAAACGATCACGGTAATTTTTCTTTTCCCAGTAGTTCTTCGGTAACCTTATGTAAATTATTCTGTTCTCGTGTACACTAAGCAACGCAATGGCCAATTGTTATCGTATACATTAATAATAATAAAAGAGCAAGTGCGCTCACCATTGCCTGTACACGTAAAGTAGGGTTGCTATAAAAGTTCAATTAGGTACTAACCGGGACAATTACAAAAATAACTTCAACAGTTTTTTTTTTTTTTAATTATTTTAAATCATAAAATTGAGAACATAATTTAATAAAATATATATATAGAATAAAATAATAAAATAATAATAGCATTGAAATTGAATTTAGGTTATATATACTGTATAATAAACGGTTATATACTTATTTTACAGCATATTTTGAATTTTAAGAGAAGTTGCATCTATTCTTACAGAAATTAAATAATAATGAAACATTTGATTAATTCGATTTAATGGTTATTATCAGTAAAGATAATCTTTTCACAGTGGAATGTCCGACGTGAAATCAAACATTTTAGTATAGAAATTTTAAAATTTGATTTATAATTGTTTGTGCTTATTTTATTTACGCACTTTATTTACACGGGACGACCGGGAGTCGGGACTGAAGTCATAAGCTGGTGGTGACATGTCCCGGTGTACCGGGACGTATGACAACCCTAACATAAAGGTGCATTGGACGATCGATGATTTTCCGCAGCTCGGCGATAACCAAATAACGTACGATGACGTATATAACGCGCGGTGAAAAATGCATAAACACAATAAAAAAGAAAACCATATAGTTTAGACACTGCAGTTGGCTGCGATCGTCCGCCTGATTTGTAAACGACAAATAGTTTTCGAAAAGCAAATGTGTAACATTCGTGTGAATTAAGTCACCCATATATTACATATACATACATATATATATATATATATATATATATATATATATATATATATATATAGATAGATAGATACCGTTTGCAAAACATTAAATATTAACTAACCGACTATAATACTATTAGGTACGTTTAACGCGTTGTTTCGCAGCCGGACGAACAAATATGTTATTACGTGTATCACGATTAGAACGAACGTGTCAAATGTGTCTTATGATAATGCGGTCTCGAAACATAAGTACGTGCGTTATTTCTAACGTAATCCGCACAGAGACGTTTTCGTGCTGCCAACGGGAAACCGTGACCGCTGCATTTGCTCGATTCTTGCAGGCATACTATACCCACACAGCTAGCTATAATATTATTACGCTATATTACAATAAATCGCGATTTTTACCGACGGTGGACAAATAATATCATGATAGACCGCAAACATAACAACGGGTGGGGAACTTAAAAAATAATCGGCTCTCCACGTCGGTTGACCGTTATCACATAAGCCCGTCCAAAGACATTCTGCAAACCAACGTGTGTGTGTGTGTGTGTGTGTGCGTGTGTGTGTGTGTGTTTACTACCCGCAGTAATGTCCACGCCTTCAGTCCGTGCTTTTTCCATTGTGCAACCGGATTTTTATTTTATTTTTATTATTATTACTCCGCATTTCGCACACCGTTTTATGAAGAAAAAAATCTTATTAAAACCGATATTATACGCTGCAGCACGTTATGATAATAATATTATAATATGTATTATTCGTCTGTGTTCTCGTATAGACTTGTTACAGCGACATCGTTCGACTTGACTATAACTATGATATCATTGTTCTATAGTCGAAGATAATAAAGCCACATTGTTTTTCGTGTACACGTAGCACCCGATTCGTGAGTAAATTTAACGCGTTTTAATTTTTATGAAAATAATCGCACCGTAATCTGCGTTTAAACTGGCTGTTCTATAGGCTGTGATACACTTCTAAACTTATTAGAATTCGACAAATACTGGAAAACATAGGGTCGAGTGTCAGTTGTCGAGTGACTCGTTTTTAGAGAGAAAATAAAAACATTATTGTAATATTGTATATAGGTACTATATGGGAATAAACTATTTATTAAACTTATTGAACTAACTGACACGTTTTATAAATTATAGTTTCAGACTTATTAAAACAATATTACCTAAATTATTTCTAATATTGTTTGTTAATCGTTGATAACGTCAAAGAAGTATAATACATGGTAAAATTGTTTATTTGTAAAGAATTGCTATGCTTCACAATGATATTACCTACTTTTTAAACAACCGTATTTGTACGGTGACAATATCGTAGCTAATGAAAACTATCTAGAATTTGATCATTGTAATAATTATACAGGGAAGTATTGTAATACTTGCTAGTATAGAAAATTTTTATTTTTGTTAATTGTTTCTAAATGTTGCATTAATAAAAAATGTTTGTTTTTATTTTTCAGATATTTACAAGTTAAATTATGTAGTTAAATTATAAGAACATTCCCTTATGAAAATCGGATGGATCTCTTAACTATCAGGTCAGACGTATTTAACAAAGAGGTTTATTTAGTTGATCATTAATATCATTTTGTGCTATCATATATATTAGCGTTATTTTTGTTTTTTTCTTGTTTTGTTTTTTTTTTTTTTTTTTTTGTATATGTGAGCAGTTAGTTAGTGTTTATGCTTTAATTTATTGACACATGCAATATTTATGTAGTCAAAAAAAAAAAAAAATAATAATAATAATAAAATAGGCAAAATAAAATTACATATCCTATAAAACAAAAAAAAAAAACTTTACCAAGCAAAGCGAAAAGACCTACGGATAGATCTAAAATTTTTAATCTGAATTTATTAATATTTTTATTATATAAATAGTCTATTAACTATTAATTAATGGAGTTTAAGTTCCTTCGAGCAATCGTATTGCTGTGAATTCAACCAAATTGATTAGAGTTGTTTGCACAGTATATTTGCTTAAAATTTTAATTGAAAAATAAAACAAAGTGATGTAATATGTTAAGGTTTTAAATTATAGTTTAGCACGTTTTAGTGAGATTTATACAAATTGCGCGTCTTTTTATCTAACAAGTAACAAAATGTGTACATGCCTCGTATAGTCGGTCTATATATGTTTCGTTTTCTTTTTTTCTGTTTTCATCTTTTTTATTTCTTACGCGTTTCACGTTCATTCCATATTATATTTAATAATAAGTAAATACTATATTATTAATTCTATCGTCGATTTGTTCTGATCACCCTCTGGGATACACACATAACTCTGAACATCAATATTTATATCCTATCGCATAGATATATTGTTTATTATTATATTTTTAGGTATACATAAAATATTATTACTATGTATAATTATTGACTAAGTATATATTATAATAATATATAATCATTTATTATTTATTTATTTATTTTTCATTCTTTTGCATTATGCTTAGCATAAATATTAATTTTTAATTTTCATACATTTTCTGATATAGTATTTAAAAAAAAAGCCTTCATAAACTAAATTTGGAAATGTTATTATGCGTGTTAAAAATCATCGTATCGATAACGACGAATTTTATACAGTTATTTTCCTTAATATAATTATAAATTCATAAGAATATGTCGACATTATTACTGCAAATATTGCATATAATATGTTTCTTGATTTTCGGTTGACCAATATATAGGTAGTATTGTCAAAAAAATGTACGGTGCTGTAAAAGACTAATCGAAATAGTTAGCTCAAATTAGTTGTTATTATCATAAATGATTTTTTATTAAACACTACAGTTATTATTCTAGTGCAAATAAGGGTTTTTGTCAAAACATACATCGTTCCCAAGTAGTTCCTATGGTAGAATCCTAGTAATTTTAACACGTAATAAATAATAATATTAACTAACACCACGTCATTAACATTTTAACTCTCTGTTGTTATTATATCCATAACAACACACAAAATACACATATAATACACGACATACGTATAAAATATATTATTATATATGTTAGATACCTAGTGTATAATTTCATATGGGTTCTTTTTCACTTTCGCGCTGCAATCGAATCTAGTCAACTGTCAGTCGTTAACAACACCATTAACATTATTGGCACGACTATTCTGTAAAGTATGTTCGTATAAACAATCACTCGATAAACCCGTTGTCGATGTAATGTAATATATATTATATTATAAAAGTGCACCGTAGAGCAGAAACATATGGAAAGAGGACCGGAGAAATTGTTTAAAATAACATAATTTGAGCTCAATGTTGAATACACATTCTAAAAAATCGGAATTTATAATTGAAAGATAAAAAAAAGTTACATTTTTATTATTTTTTTGTGACACGCATATTGATTTCGTAATTCATTAGCTGCAGTAGTTGTTTTCAAAACACTCATATAAACGCAAAATCAACGATACATACACGATTGTAGAAAGCAGAATGGCCATAAAAAAACCCTCTCCTTTCGCTTAGTTTCAGTTATCACAGCGTAATAATTATCTTTATAATCATGTTCATCAAGATTCAATTTTGAAAGTTCACACACATTTTGTTACTATAAAACATATTTTACTCGACAATGTTAAATAATAATTATTTTTTCGTTTAATTTTTATGCATGGTATATAATTAAAAATTGTATATCGTTTCACCGGTTTTTTTTTTCATAGATTGTATTTCAAACAATTTTTACCGAACGAACAGTAATATTATACTGTGTAACACATACTTATATAAATTTACCCATGTATATTTTTATATAAATATATCTAGTCCGTAATGAATAATAAAAAAAAAAAAAAACTAAAGTAAATACCGTCGTTATGTTACCATGACATAAATATATTGTTTAAACGTAACTCATAACGTGCCTTGTTGTTTTATTCCACATAATAATACCTATATATATAAAACTATACACTATATATATACAATCATAACATAAACCGATTAGCGAACATTATATTATGTGCTTTTAGACTTTTAATTTATTATTTACATAATATATTATATATATTATGTTTATAAATTTATAGGACTTTTTTTTTTAACAAAAGAGATAAAAGAAACAGTAAACATTTTGCGCACCGATTTGTACCTGCTTGCTATGTTACCATTTTTACTTTTTAATTTAATAATAATAATAATAATATATTAATCAAATACATAAATACATATACATGTATATTGTTATATATTATATACATATTGTTTTATCTGCACGTTTTATTACTGTTGTAAGATTATAAATTTAGTATTATTTCCGATAGTTTTATGCTAAATGTATGATATGTTCTTTAATCATCATTTAAAAAATTGTATCTTGTATCTGTTAATTATTATGCCTTCATTATAATGTTGTTTTTGCAAAAGCCTATAATTCGTCTACAAATTCGTTTGTATTTGTAGGCTTTTGATTGTTTTTCTTCTCACCCCTCATGAACACTCCCCCTCCGTTATTAATATTATTATTACTATTATTATTATTATTATTTTGCTATTATCATTATTCATTATAATTTAGTTTAGTATATAATATTATATAGCTGTTATCTATTAGAGAACAGACATACTTATTTATTTAACAATTTTTTTTTTTTGTACAAAACGCGATGCAATCACATTGGTTCGGAGGAGCGTGCCTATAATAGTTTCTGGAACAATAAAATATGTCCAATGATGATATTATAATAATATATGTACCCATCTATATGAAAATATTTCGTTTGGATACACGCCGTTCGAGATATATATCATGTAGGTAGTTACAATTTATCTATAATATATATATTATATCGTTGGGCCGAACTGTATTAAAATCATTTACCTGCGTAATGCGCGTGTACGGTAATACACGACGCGTTACGTAGCACGTAAAGTAGAAAAATTAACGACGATCGGCATCCACCGAACCAATCGTCTCATCGTATTTTTATTATTATTACCTACCGTTAACATTTGTAGTATAAAGTTTGTTGTGTTTTTATTTTTTTTTTTTTACCCAATTTTCACCCGTAACATAATAATACAGCATGTACGTGCGTGTGTATATGTATGTACACCTGTAACAACATCAATACAATATACATATATAGCGTAGTTTGGTCCAATAAATATATATATATATATATATATATATTATGTCCGACGAGAGATCGCCTGCATATTATAATGCTATATTTTATACGCGCGACTTCCTGAAACGTAATATATATTATATTTTGTTGGACGATTGTAATATAGTCTCACAGCGTGTTGTTTACCAAATAATTTGCATTGTATCATATAATAATAATAATAATAATATATATAATATATTTATATATATATATATACATATACGTATAATATTTATTATCTGTACATCTTTTTTTTATTTTATTATTAAACTGATATCCAAGATCAAAAAATAATTATATATATATATATATATATAAATATTTAATATGTTTACATATATATAATATGAATAATATTCCTATATAGTATTTTCTCATTATATTACATACAATATTATATATTTAATATTAATATTATTGAAACTATATAGTAATAATAATAATATTATGATCGACGTGTTTATATACATATTATACATATATACACATACATAGTATGTTGTTGAAGAAAAATGATTAACACATATATTTGTTTATTTTTCTTTGAATTTGCATCACGCTCATCATATTACCTCTATACCTACCTAGTATCTACCTACCTACCTACTATATCAAGTTACAATTTGTAAATAATTCAATGTCTATCTCCTTGGTCCCTAGAACATTAGACCTGAAAAATAAAAGAAAACCCTTCTACCATACATCTTTCCACTTTTTTTTAAGACTGAGCATTATATACTACGGGAAGTCGTAATGTTAAATATTTTATTATACATAATAATAATTGTAGTTTTCCAGACCCGATGCTATGTAACAATGGTTCCCAAACTTTTTACCAGGTATTGCCCTTTTTTGGACCAATTTTAATCACGGTGCTGCTCCACGTGAGTACGACAATTAATAAGAACTTGCAATATGCCTAATAAATGAACACTAGTTTTATTTTCACGTGGCCCCTCGAATAGGCTCGTGGTGCCCTTGGGACACCATGATACACCATTTGGTAACCGCTGCTATCTAGTGTACAAGTAAATCTATATTCTGTATTAGATTTAATTAAAAAAAAAAAATTATTTTCCAATAAAGCAATAGATGATTCATTGTTTAAAAGGATGTAGAGTATTTACAAACGTAATCATTTTATCGCTTGCTTAGATAGATTTTTTTCTACCACTGTAGATATAATGACTATGAATATGCAATAATAACAATGCATATAATATGTAATGTACCCATACTACCTCGCCATGTGTATATACCTACTTAATAATATAGTTTTACGCATGCTTATAGTTTGTTTGGTGAGCAAAACACCATTGCCGTTTTGAGTAATTTAGGCTTAAATCATTCGCTGCACACAACATTCACATCATCGTCATAACCAGGTAATATAACAATACAGAGTATTTATAATATATTATTTGTACATTTATTAGTTTGATAAGTTATTCATACCATATGCCATAGTTTGCTTTATATAGTACTATTATACGGGTACCTAAACATTATACTATTACCGGTACATATACTGGTTGCAACTTGTTTCATTTTAAACGGAACGTAAAAATACGAAAACAATTTTAGAACCGTTATAATATATCAGTTTTATAGGACTAATTTTATTTTATTTTTACTAACGGAATCAGTACACGCCTTACCAATCGACCAATAATATCAATACTGCTGACAGTATTCTTACAAATATTCCATGTGCGTTTTAGAACAATGATGTACTCAATAAATCATCATCAAATGTACAAAAATGACAAAAATGCATTATTTTAGGTACGAAAAGTTGTACCTGTGTGATTTTTCATCCGTATCATTATCCATTACGTATCCATATTTTTCGTTTGACGTTAGTTGTCTGATTCCTGTTGGCATCCAAAAACGTATAAAAGACTTACCGATATTTATCCTTCCGGATATTTTACGCACCCCCTAACTATATTAAACTTCTCGTTATACGAATTTTAGTCGTCCATTAAATATTTAAAAATGATGTCTAGGTATTGGGCATATACGAAGCCACAAAGGGGGATGGTTACGCAATTAAACATGGGTTCGGCGCCACTAATCAACAAATCGTTTCAGGACGTATAGTATAACTATACTTAAAACGAGAAATATCTCATGAAGATACTGACATTAGCACTACATACTTTACCTATATGTATTCGGTGCAAAAGAATTGATTTTCGTTTTTTTTTCACAAAATTTACTCGAATTTCTTCTCATATCTTATAACTATTTTCACTCGAATTACATTCTGTAAGATTTAATTGATAGAAATACAATAACATTCAAAGTCATTTATGTTATATTGTTGTTTATTTTTTTGTTAATTTAACTTTGAGAAAGTGGATGAAACACTGGGGCCGAATGTTTGTCCTTAGTTGTGTTAATTGAATCATTTGTAAATATCTGGAGACAATGATAAATATTAAATCATTACATTCGATAAACGATTCCGAGTGAAGGTTGGTGTAAAACATTTAATAACTTATCTTATATTACTTTAACTTAAATGAAAATTGAAAATTATAAAATAATTACATAACCTACTATATAGTGATATGTGTTCTCATAAAAATAATAATTGAAGATTAAAACGAAAAAATAATCGTCATTATTGGTTGAGAATATAATTTTTATAGTATTTCAAACTTTATCGTATCAAAAAACTTGGTTGACCTCATATATTTTAATATAACCTTTTGGATTGTTTATCGTATTGTGTTAACTTTACATTCAAATTCTAAAGACAATAAAATACATAATAACATAATTTGTATGATAAATATTTGTTGGGCAGAATCTACTAACATTATTTCTAAGTACATACCATTATTTTATTTCCATTCGTCTGTTGGTTTGTTATAGGAAATTCGGGTAAAAATAGTAAACTATAATTTCTGAAATTTCAGAAAATATCATGAGTTCATAGAATCTATAGTAAGTATTTATTACGTACCTAGTAATCTAAAAAGTAAAATATAATTAAAGAACGAAAATCATTTCAGTCTGAGCCCTAGATTTATCTAAATACTTTCCATTTAATCAATGTGAAACTTGATACACAATAATTGGTGCACCAATTACTCGGTAACGTACTTTAAAATCAACTTCCGCCTGGGAGTCTCTTTATCAAATATTTTATTTAAGAGTTTAAATTATAACTGTCATTTGAGGGGTACCAATTTAATCATCCACTTGTACTTGATAATAGAAATTTAAGTGCGCCCAAAGTCAAAAAAATTTACTTAACATTATTTATACCGATAATATGTTCTCAGCAGAGACCAACATGCCATTTAAAAATTACCTATTGACGTGTTCTTGGAAAAGATTAAACAACGATACCTACATAAGTGCAATATAGTCCGTGCAATTCTTGTAAATTTCCATAATGGATTGCAAAAATTGTAAATCCCACTCCAATGCCCACATTCCTAATTTAATCGTATGTGAATTCTACCTCGATGGAAAAGAAGACATTATTGCATTAGTTCAAATGAAGTAAAAACTCAAAATATTTCTGTACATGGAAATAGTAATTTTAACAAGATATTCACTTTATTTGGACTTGGAACTTGACCAAACTATATATTTTATTAGGTACTAATAGTACTGCAATATGCTTGAAGCTTGAGAAAACCTTGAAATATGAAAATAATATTGTCCGTTGCAAAGTTAATTCGCATAATATCTGACTATTTTTAAAAACGAAAATATTAGCATACAAATGCATAACCTCACGGTAGGAAACATCGAATTCAAAAGTATATTAATTTTCCGCGGAAACGTTTGGGTGATAACGGGACTTGGGGAATATGATGTGGTCTTAGGTAACTGCCGGTAAGTATAATAAGAACCTGAGTCATTTGACGTCGGTGCAGAATTCACACGTACCTAAATATAATACCTAAATATTGTTTACTAACAGTCCGGGAGTTGAATTAACAGTCATTTGGTTCGTGTACCTCCACCCTCTCCTTATTCTACCACACATACACGACCGTATGCTAATCCCGGAATGTCGGATATTTTTTTTTTTTGTTTTTGGTCTCTTCAGATTTGCGGTTTACAAGAAACGTTATCAGTTGTACGCGACCGACCGGGCCCTGTGCAAGAAACTCTGCGGCGGTTATACGGAGCTCAAAGACCTGACGAGCGACTAGAACAGCCGCCGTTGCCTGCCCGTTCATCATCACCAGTTTCTCATCCGTGTACGACCATCACACATACACACATACACACGCCCACCCACATCAAATCGTCGTGCGTGCGATGCCGTCTCGAGACAACCAGTCTCTGCCACCATCGCGCTTTCCCCCTTCCCTGGTCGTCACCTACTAGCTACCCAGCTATACCAGGGATAGCCGACATACACTCTGTCCACCCGTAGTCATCCTCCCTACTTCCACGACCACCACATTACTCGTCGCTGTGACATGCATCCTATATATCCGCTATTTTTGCATGATGTATCGATGTATGGTGTCCTATATAATTATAATATTGTTATTTTTGTCTTCGATGCTAGGTATTATTTATGAACTATATTATGTGTCCGTATAGAGCGAAAACGCTGCTTTTCGATTCGCGGTTTTGAGTTGTATACAGTTGAAGTTCTCGCGCATATATTTTCGGTCTGAAAAGTATTCTACCGTATTATTGCTTTTGCAATCGTTTTCGAAATGCCATTTTCGCGGACTCAGCAAACATCTGGCCATCCGGGATAATCATCTACAATCCAACTTACAGACCAGTTGCTGGTTATGTTACAGTGGAGACCATCGACTTCACTCCGCGGCGAGTTCGCTCGCGTATTATACGTACCTACACATTCGCAATTCACCCGCGCAAGTTCGCCGCGATAAACATATTTTCCAGACTCGTGATGCGACTCTCTCCTAACCATTTTTGACTATTTGAGTATTTTAATATATTTCACTATAATATATAACTATAATTCGTATGTTGTAGTAATGAAGATAATTTTTTTATGTTACGTAACCGTAAATATATTTTTTCCTATTATACATACGGTTCTTATGTAGGTATATACCTATATTTTTACGCTGAAATTATGAATGCAATGATTTTCTGCAGTCCAGCCATTCGCTCTATACGTGTATACATAGCTAGATACGCTGTCGTATTATTTATTTTATTAAACGATTAATTTATTATATTTATTATAATATATGCAAACACTTTTTCCTATTATATTTGTAAAATACAAAAAACCTTGATTATATATAGTTCATAGTATAGTTGTGTAGTTTGTATAGATTTTCGGAAAAAAGAGTCGCAATACGTTATGTATTTGGTACGTTCATCGATCGACCATGTCAAAATATGCAGTACATAATTATAATATTATGCGCTATAATGGTAAATAAACGATAATGTTATTATTGTTGTAAAGTTTTGAATGCTTACATGTAGTGAATTTAAGAATGTACACGCCAGTGAATGTTCAAGACAAGGGTGCCGTTTCTGCTCGTACTCGATCGGTTAGTGAATATAGTTTAGAGCAAGTCTATTTTATGACGAAAATCAAGAATATCTCCTCTTTAAAATGCACGTAAAAATTGAACACACGCGTTGTTGCATGCGTGTCCGTATGTAAATATAATGTGTAATACTACTATTTCGACCTGAAAAATCTAAATAACCTAATTTTGAAATCAGTCCTTTGGCCTTGAGATTATATATAATTTATAAAGGTGACCTTGCTGAAACCGGTGGTGGAGAAAACGAAATAAAAACCGTCTACTCCGGGCCAGTTTCTAATATATAGTAAGGCCGACACATAATATACATATTATTATCATATATGAGCATAATATTGTTAAATTCTAGTCTTCCCCCCCAAATACCCACCCCTTGATCATCACGTACGGCAGTTCCTGATACAGGGTATACCCGCACTTTATTACGGATTCCGTTCAGGCACGAATGTCAAAAGGCATACCATAAACTTTGTATAATTCAATATTATTGTATACGAATGGCGTGGCGTGAACGTATTGTGATGTGCAATGCATCGTATTATATTGCTTTACGTTATGCGTCGGTGCCTTTGGAAACGTGCCGTTTCGTCTCGCTCTCGTCTGCGTTGCAGATGTACTTATTGTTTTCCACGCGCACGCGAATTGAGTACTTTATAAATTATTATGCAGATGTGATGGACCGCGATCGATTTGTTTTCTTCGTAGTCGAACGTCGGTCCGTGCTTTCACTCGATATTTTTAATATTGTATGTTATTAATTATTATAATATTTTCCTGACGCGATGACGTGCAACGTGAGAATCTCGAAAAATGTACACCACTGACATTGTATATAGAGAGGCGTGCGAATTCCGCTCGTCGATTGTTTCGTGATATTCCAAATTATCAAGTATCGTGACATATAAATTATGTCATAATTATATAAATTATATAATGTACAATTACTATTAAATTATTCGCAGTATTATCTCGCTTCTAATGAAATTTCGTTTTCGTTATTTATTTGTAGGCGTTTAGTTTTATAGTGTACTTACTATATACTATGGCAGTAGGAATAGAATATTATTTAGCACTTACAGTTTAGGTACAGCAGGCGCTGTGTGTTATAATGACAGTTAGTACGGACGACGATTATAGCTGGGCGCGTTTCACGGTCGTAGACAATAATAATTATTATAACGTCTTGGATAGTTAATAATATTACGTAGGTAGGTACCTAATATTGCAGTAAACTTTTATTATTAATCTTCACGTTTGCCTCGAAAACCAACGATCGATTATTATTCTATTCCAACATAAGATTATGATAACCAATATTATAATATTATATTGTTATATTTATAAATACGCTTTTATTTCGTCTCGAGTTATGTATATGCATATATATATTGGTACTATATCATTATGCGTCAGTAGCAAAATAGCCAATTAAAAAATAAAAAAAAACTTAAGAATCTACCCACGTAGCAGCGTAACAATAATGTACGACACGTGCCGAACGTCGTTCAAAAATAAATGATAAGTTATAGAGTGGAATTTACGATGTCACTGTATTCGCGTTCTATATTAATTATTTTTCCTCCTCTCGTTATATTATCGTAACTTAATTATAGGAAAATAATATAGCATTAATACAATACGACACATCCCGGAACTTGAAAAAATTCCGAAACGTAATGAATTATTATAATAATTTTTATTTTCAACTAATGCTCAGTATTGTAGACGTTATAATTTATATAATATTGATAGTACATGTAAAAAAAAAGAAAAAGAGAAGAATAATGCCTGATCCGAGTATAGGTAACGTGCGTTCGGCGTGTAAAGAACTTTTCAACTGGATTCTCGTTCTCTACATCGAGTCCACGGCGGTTATAGAGTCGGTCGATTTACGCACCTTTGAAATTATGATTTCCATACAAACCCAATCAGTGTTTCTTTTACAATGGTAACTTTCCGCGTATCATACTATATAGATATTTTTATAATTCGACATTTTTCAAAAGTTTTAGAAAACTTTCGAGCTTTGACACGTTACAGTCGTTCGTTGCCATTTCAGTCCGTCTAATATGGAAACGAATCAAAAATCGCAGAAAGGTGACCGGTCTATTATTGTTATCGATTTGTACTAAGCACACATAAATATATACGTATCACAGTTTAGCCCAAAAAATGAGACGTATCTAACAATATAAAAACCTAAAAATGTATACTCCACCGTGATTATTATTTATATTTTGCGTACGTACCGAAGTGTTATGGATAGGAAATGAAAAATTCATACGCGTACTTCTATTGCGGTGTTTAGAAAAACGGTAGACATATAAAAATTTTAAAAATGATTAAACTATGACAAAAAAAAAGCAGTAATTATTACCACGTTCATTTTTCCTTTCGCTAGAACGTTATTTAACATTAACAATATACCGTTTGCAGACATACGCTCGTATAAATAATAATTGTACTCGTAAGCACGTAAATAGCGCATTATTGTGTTCGGAAAGCCTTTGTACGGTTACGCTAACAAATGATGTTTGACGTCGTATGTATTTAGTGGAATGTAAGAATATATAATATTATTCACTTTGTGTGCATACCTAATATTAACGTGCGTTCGTGCACGTGCGAGTGCGCGTCATGACGAATCGCGAATAGGTATACCGAATACGCGAAATGCTAAAATTACTTTCTGTCATTAGAAATCGATTTTTATTTTATTTTATTTTACTTTTTTTTTTATCGACACGATGTAGGTAGGTATAATATACGGTTTCTTTATGTTGGTATAATACAACGATGATGATGGTGTGTGTGTGTGACGTGTGTGTATAGGACTCGGGGACAAAACGTTAGTCGCCTTTTGGTGCCATGTTCGTGGTTAAAAATTCTTATACGTGAGGGAAGTTATTGTCTCGCGAAGCGATCGAATATTCGTGTATACACGTGTAGTGACTTTTTTTCGCCTTTCGAGTACAATTTATATTATTATTATTTATCACAATTCTGCCACTCCATATTTTACATAGGTACCGTTTTATCGTTCCATAAACTTCTTATATAGTATATAACAGTGTTTCTTAAACTTTTTTATCCATGGAACCCTTTTTGATGTCCACTTTTATCGTGGAACCATTACTTTTTTTATGTTAAAATAATAATTATTTCATCAATTATTTTAATTCTACTAGTGGCATTGATTTACATTTTTCGCGCAACGATAAATGAGGGTTTCGAAGAACTCGGTTTAAGAAACGCTGATACATAGATACATTGCGTTTCACAATGTGTCGTACTTCCTCAGAAAAAGGTAAGAAATAAACTCATCACTTTTGTTATTAATATAAAATAGTAATAATATTATATACTCTACAGTGCCGGATCTAGAGTACTTGTCGTCCGGGGTGGATAAAACTTTACAGCCCCTCCATAACATTCACATATTCTTTGTCGACATTTATAATTGTGAGAAAAATGATAATTTTATATACATGCACGTATGTACTCTGCAACATAAATTAAAAACTATATGACTTGTCAACTAACTTCAATAAAACTATTATGAGCTATAGTATTACTTTTAATATTATATGATTATAGTTTATACGAGTACGTAATATCTACAACATACGCAACTAATACTCATACAAGATACAATAGTAAACTTATGTATGTTAGCATAAAAATGAGTGTGATTAATGTTAGTTAATAGGTACTTGATTTTTCATGTTGTAAAATGATTTATAATATCTTGATAATACATTTGCCTTACAATTTTATTTTCTATTGGAATTATTGATAAATTATTGATGTGAAATTATTCAGTAAATACCTTAAATACCAGTAAATATAGTAATATACCTTAGGTATGTTTTTATTAGTTTTAAATTTTCGCTTACACGTTAAGCTACTCATAATATGCCGTATAGCACAAGTATACTTGGTCTTGTAACCGTTCTTATGTATGAAAATTTCAAAACAGCTGTCGTTTTTTATGAGGTTAATTGATAATAATTATTAGTTCAAAAGAAATTGACAGTACCTACCTAATATAGTGTAGGCGGAAGTTGTGTAAAAAGTATGTATAATATTATATATTGTCAATATCCTTAGATATTGAAGCGCTTCTAAGTATTGAGGATGTTCCCGGATACTCCCCCCTCCTGGCCCCTTAGGTCCGGCACTGAGTGTACCAATGTAAACCTAACTATACCAGTACTATACCAGTTTGTGGTTATTGGCCAAATACATAGCATATAGTGTCCATAATACGCTTGTTACTAAAAGAAAACATTTCCAAGTATATTTTATACACCCCCTTTTTTTTTATAAAAGTTTGTATTCGTATACAAGCATTTAACATTACTTGTGATTGACGCGACCTCTGCAGGTCTATAGAACCACGATTCTTTCCAAGTGGAGTAACGATGGACTAGTACGTGTTGTTCAGTTGTAGAATACATGCTTACCGAGAGTGATGTCGTGCATGCGGTCCGCGTCTGCCGTCCGGCTGAACTCTTATATCCGGTCGTGGGCCTATTGTACTCGTATATTCTGCAGTCAAGTCTTAGAGTTAGATTCACGACCAAGGGAAGTACGTTCGGTTCTGTTTATTATACTCGGAGCGTTTGATTGTGTATCGAGAAAGCAGTGCGGGTGGTGCAATAAGCAAAAAACGACGGTGATCGTTGCTAGATTTTAATTTAATTTTTTTTCTTTTACATGTGATATGTCGACTTCTAAAAATGTTTTATCCGGCCGAATTTTTCCCGGTGTGCACATAAAGTCAAAATGTTCGTGGTATAAATAAAACCAAGATTGCATGAGCAGTAGACTGGAATATTATCCAGCTATATATGAGCAAGGGTTAACGAGAGGGTCGTGTATATATATATGCGACCTTGTTGTCCGCAAAGTCCAACGGCTCGCTGCGCTCCGAAAAGGGTCAAACGTGATTCTTTGATATGGAATGATAAGTGTCGCCAAGGGAATTAGCTGATGTGTTTGGTGGTGATATACTTCTATAGATTATTTCCACGCAATCGACATATTTTTACGACAGGAAAACAACTGCACGCACCCCACTCGTACAAATCGAACTATAGGATTGTTCTGGGAATGGTTTTTTTTTCAATTCCCGTTAGTTTTCTATAGAGAATTAGCAATGATCGTGGATTATACGTATAGTGAACTGTGTCTCTTACTCGCACACACATTTACCTGATTCCAAGTGAACCGTATACTTGATTTTTTTTACTCGAAAACTCACTTAATATATTACGATATATTAATATCGTGAAGTGCTCGAATCAAAAGAAACAATTTTCCAGCCACACACACATGGTTCCCATGACGAGCGAATGAAGGGATTGTACAAGGCGTACAAGTCCATTAGTCAAACATTTTTAAGTTTAAAGTTTTTTCTATCCGCCATTGTTTTTTGGCCGTTATTGTACCGATGACTTATGGTTAACTTATTGCAAACGTATGGTAAACGCCGTGGTCGGGAAAACAAAAAAGTTTACTTCTAACTTAAAAGTCTACACTTGTAAAGCGCACGCGGTACTGTGTATATTTATTTGATACGGTCGGCCAACGGAGAACAATGCGAGGTAAACAAGTACATTATGTGGCTTGAATCCATTAAACTACTGCACTTACAATATTATGGTCGAACAGATTCCAAACAATTTGGTTTTCTTGATCGCTCAAAGGCTTCGGTCCCGGAGCGTTTTATATATTCGCATACACTGACTTGCTGTTTGTTCCGGGCATGCTCGTTTTTTTTATCATGTGCTCTGTTTTTTGTTTTATAGGTACAATCGAGAGTTATACGTTTACACAACAGTCTGATATTTTTATATTACGTATTAAAGTTTAAAATATTTACAAATCAAATACGCGCGAAGTATGTTTGTATATTTTTTTTTTAACGAATAACGATTATATAGGTATATGTAGGTATGTATGACGCTTTATATATAATATGTAGTAGGTATATACATATTATATATATATACCTATGTGTATTTATTTATTTGTTTTTTTTTTTTGTAAAACAATCTTTATACACATTATTGTAGTACCTATGTATAATAATTGTGACGTTTGCGATTTTTTTTTTTTTTTGTAATTACGACTGATAGTTCATTAGGACGGTAGCGCGTTGTTTATTATTATATTTAAATATTAGCATAATATTTTGTGAATCGTTAAAACGTGTTGTTCGTGTATCAGCCGTGCCTATATACGTGTATACAATGTACAATATACATGTATTATATATGGATAAAGACGTGCTATATTGTTAAATCGTTTTGTTTGTTTTATTATTATAATTTTTATTTTTGTCAAGTATCGTCCTCGAACGCTATAATAAATATAAGTAGTGTGCGATCTACCACCCTGTCACGATGGGCTGACCGAGTGTATCGTAAGCTGCACATTGCATATGTAACACATACTTAAGACGTTTATACCTATACTACTCTAATTTATTATAGTATTGCACTCACGCCGCCGTACCTAGTCCTTCCTCGGCTTGGCAAAGTTTCCATTATTACCATTGTTGTCGAAATTGGCATTACCATGTTTGGTAATATTAATGCGGTTATTATCAATATTATTATTATTATTATACCCACGGCGGGACCACCTTGTTTATACCCAGGCCCATATACATGTAGAATTATAGACACACGGTAATCTGATCTTTGATAATTTTAAATTTTCAATATCTTGGATAAATAAAATTCCCCTTCAAATATAACGATAACATTTAACGCGTTTAATCTTGTTAGCTCGAAAACTAAATGGACAAGTGCATTCAATATCTCGAATTTTCTTATCCTGAAAATGTGGTACTAAAATTAGAGCTTATCACTGCGATTATTATATATAAAATAAATGACAACAAGCATACTGAAAGCTACACAGATTTAACATTATAAAGACGTGTGGTGACCATCTAGTAAAAAAAGAAAACGATTATTAACTATTTTACAAAATAAGGTCTTAGAACTTTCTTAGAAACATCATTGTGAACCCGCATACTACTCGGATGATAACAATGCGATGAATGGAATCAATTTAAATTTGGAGACAATAAATCTTAAAGAGTATTGCCTAGGCACACACTTTTAAATCATACGTCAACATCGATAAATATTTAAATATTTTTGGATAATTTTTAGATTATTAGGTATGTCCGATATATTGGACAGTGATAATGAAGAAGAACTCAAATACCCAAAACAAAAAGTAAATAAGTAGAACTTGTATCAGTAACATATAACGTAAATATGTTGAAAGCAAAGTTGTTTAGAGAATATGATTGATAAACAAAACCAATAAACCTTACATTAATTTTTTAAATAAAATATTTCAAAACATGATGTGCTATGTATAATAACAAAGTATATTTAGTTGTATATAGGTATGAAATACATTTTATGATTTTTGGTACCTCAACATTTTTAGAGAGTGTAGAATTTTTTTGTTTTCCATCGTCCACCCTGTGAACTTTAAATAGCCGTCAGCCGAGAGTTGTCGACTGTATATTAAACAAACCGTAGACCTATAGGTAAAAAGACTAACCTATTATAAATTCAGTAGCGGATCTGAAGCTCGTTTAAAGAGAGGGCGAATTTGTATCATAGATTGATAGATACTATACTCTGTTCAGCGAGAGAGAACGCCACGGGGTCGACGAAAATCGGTTCGCCCCTCACGTACCCAGCCTTTCCAAACCATACGTAGACCGCCCAAAATACATGCTCTCTCGCTGAACAGAGTATAACAAGGACGTAACTGGAAACACATTTCTGGGGGTAGAGACTAAGGAGCTCCAAATTTGTTATAATATACTTTACATTCACATTTAGGGATAAGAGTTTTCAAAATTTAGTTTCTAACAACCCCATTCTCAACAGTTTTCTGTATACATCTTTAAATGATTTGACAAAATAATTTTTAAATTATATAAAAATAGAAAAAGCCTAAAAATAAATATTTCAACATCTGATAAAAAAAAAAAATAGAATAAACAATCATAAAAATTTAACAGTCTTTTAATCAATACTATAAACAAATGTATTAATTATATTATAATAGTATACTTAGTATTATAATTTATTAGAGCAACAATTTTAATGTTCTTTTTTTACCGGCCGCAAATCTGTCAATGATTTTTTCGACGTTAATGCATATGTCTCTATGAGTATTGAGTAAAGCTAAGCCAGTTAATCTTTCCTCGCCCATGCGTGGCCTCATTCACGTTTTTAATCTAATAAACAAAGCAATAAGCAAAATACTATAAGCAGAAAAGCATAATATGGTTATCAGTTTGGCAGGAAAGTTATAGGAAGTAAAATTGCTAAAATATACACAAAACAATTTTAAATTTACATTAATTTTTAAAAAAAAATGTTTTAAATTATAAATGTGGCAGTTTAAAAAAAAAAAAATTGTATAATAAGCTCTCAAGTGATTCTCTAACCTGCGTAAAGTAGAAAAACTATGTTCAGCAGAAACAGTACTTATTGGCAAAGCAGCAAGAATAATAAGCAGTGACTTTATTGTTGGATAAATTGTTTCACAACATTCGTCCAATGCTTGAAACACATTCTCCGGTACTCAAAAAATACTCAAATTCAATATTATGAAGTTATTTGAAATAAGATGAATTTGAATTTGTGTATTCTGCACAAATTGTGGTTATAACCAATATGTTTAGAACATTATCTTGTTATTTAAATTTGATAATTTGTATTGATAATCAAATAATAATAATTGATAAGATATTCAAAAAAATACCTTTTTTGTATCATTGATTAAGCTTGAAGTTAATAATTTACGACTTATGAATTTCATATTCTATGATTAATGAATATAATATATAATTCAAGTAAAAAAAAGCCCAAGGGGGGAGGGGGTAATCGCCACCCCCCCCTCAAATCCACCACTGTATAAATTATAATACACCTTATATATTTACTGTTGTCTGTTAAGGCTGCTGTTTACATTATGGCAGAAACTTCCTATACAGGATAATATAATTAAGCGGTTTACACGAAACGTCACAGATAAAAAAGGAACTTAATAGAAGTGTAAATTAATAAAATGAAGAGTGGGGTAAACAATTCATTAGGAATGGTATTTTTATTATTAATTTTTGTCGAACAAAAAATTTATAAAAAAAAGAAAAAAAAACACATTGTAGGTATTTGTAATCGGTTAGTTTCTGCTTTATACCTACCTATACACTAGCGATAATAAACGAATCGAATAAAATATTTTCTGAAATGTATTTACAGTCATTATAGATTTACGTAGTAGCAATATTGTAGCATCGATATTATTCGATTATTACTACTATTAAGTATTAATAATAAATGATCAGATTGGACGGATAGTAATCGAACGTGCTAAACTGCAAACCCATTAAATAGAATAATATTTGTCAGTCACGTGCACGAACCTGATGTTTAAAAAAAAATCATTTTTCTTTTACCGATAACCCGTCGGTTTTCACATTTTTGTAGTAATAGTTTGATCGTAGGTAAATACACGTGTATATTTCGATGTATTCTTTGTACTAATTGACATGAGTATATGTGAGGTATAATATGTGAGAGGTCGGCTCCATCAACGTTTTTTTTTTCCGGTTAAAAGTTTACAAAAATATTAATAGGTATACACCGTACATGACCCATATAATATCATTAATATCTGTACATTTATAACAAAATTATAAGATATAGATATATACACATTCTATATGAAAGAAAATACATTCAAACGTGTAATCGGAGGAGTAGGTATGCAGGGTTTCAAATTTTTTTTTACCGTTTTGGTGTCATTATTACGTGATCTATTTTTTATCGCTCTGACGATAGGTACTGCGGTGCGTTTAACAAAATTTTCTAGGTCAAATAAAAACGGTTGTTACATGGAAATATATAGGTAATAAGTGTTATTATATATTATATATATATATCATCATCGGTGGCCTGCGCGATCGTGATATTTTATACTTCAACGTTTTTTTTTTTTTTAGAAATTAAATGAAATAATGATAACATGATATTGTATTATATTTGGTAGTAATTGATTTTATACATATAGAGATGTAGTACCTAATGCATCAGGGAACGCGATATAAAATATTATATATTGTACGTGTCCATTGTTTGTCTGTTCCTCGTTTATAAATATAAACACATAATATGTACCTATATAATATATAATTTACTATTTAGGTGTACCATGTAATATAGTCGATGGTGATCATGACATAACCACAACGAAGATATTGTATATTACGCGTCTGTTCAATATATTATTAGGTACATATATATATACGTATAATATTTTTACGCACACGTGAAATGATAATGATGGTTATATGCCGGAATGACATTTTATTTTCTTATCCTTCTGGACCAAAATATAGTAATATATATATTACACAATACATGTCATCACTTCTTACATATTATTTTCATTTTTCAATGATGAATTTCGATTACTGTTGCCATTGCATTGTTGCATTTGTTACTTTTGTTTTGAAATCACAACACGACGGCAATGAGACGATGAAGTTCAGCCTGGTTGAACCTGAAGTAACACTCGCACGGCGGTTCGGGTGTATCGTATGTAATTAAATGTAATATTATAATAGAATTAAGTAAAAGTTTAAAGTATTCACATGTGATCTTATTTCACAACGTACCTATCTGTAAGACTGCATATGTTCATTTTGATTGAATACATTTCAATAAACTATAGGTAAGTAGTAGTTATCTACCACTATTATATGTATTATGTTATAACCAGGGCTGTGAATTTAATGCACTAAAAAACCTTAAAAAATGCATTTAAAATATCAAAACAATGCAATAAAATATGCACTTAAAATGCAAAAAAAAGGAATATAAAATGCCAAAAATTATAGTATGAAATTCATATTTATTATTTATATTTATATTAATATTATACATTTGTACAAAAAAGTGTTTATCTAATAAAAAAGTAATAGTAAAAATGTTGATTGAATTTGAATTTACATTTGCATTAAGTTAGTGTTATTCAAACCTCCACCATTCGCCCGAAGCCCGGTTTTTATACAAAATGTATTGGAGATTTACGTTTAATTTTTGTTTAAATGCATTAAATATTACATTAACGTTAAAAGTCTTCATTGCAATATTGAATATAATACATATATTTTATTAATTGCTGTGTGTTTTGATGGGGCCTCAACAATGTCTGATAATATAGATGGGGTACAAAGAAAATTCAAAGAGATGAATGCAAAGATTTTGTATGTGCACTACTATGCACACTGCATAAATTTATCATTAATTGATTCAATCACAAGTAATACAAGTACCAAAAATCAAGTAGTATTTAACTTTTTAGGATCTGTTCCATTTTTATACTCTTTCATTGAAGATATGCTATTTTTGAAAATATAGCTAAAGAACCTCGGTCTAATCTTAAAACATTAAAGTCATGCTCATCAACAAGGTGGAAATATCGCTCAGAGGCAGTAAATGCTATTAAATATAACTATAGTGCATTATTAAAAGCGTTGGATGAAATAATAAAAATAGTTTGTGGCCAGATGTAAAAATGAAAGGCTCAAGACTTAAAAATGAAATGAAATCATTTTATTTTATTTTTTGTATGATGCAACCTATTTTACAATTAGTTTTAAAAGTGAGTTCTTGATTGTTAAACTCCAAAGTTAGAATTTTTATCTGCAGTTAAACATATTCAATCTCTTAAGTCTTCACTAATTTCAATGAGAAATTCATATGAAGAATTTGAGTTAATTTTTAAAAATTCTGAAAATGCTTGTATTAATCATAATATTATTATACCTCCTATTAAAAATAGATAAATATCTAAAAAAAATAGATAGTGCTACACAAACACAGCATTTTTTTTAAAACCAAGTTTGATGAAATGGGAGTAAATGTTTACTATACAACTTCAAATAGGTACATTAATAAAAGAACTGGGATTAAGATTTAAGCAAGAAACATTAGACAGAATAAACATAATAGGTACCTAATCTTGTGAATTTGGATATTAAAATAGAAAATTATAACACAGAATTTGACCTATTATTGAATAAATATTTTCATATTTCTAAAAAATCATTAATTTCTGAGATAACCCTTTTGAAACAAATAGAAGATACTCTTAAAGGTACTTGCCCTGGTTCTGTTTATAAGTTGCTTGACTAGTTAAACAAATATGTGATCGATCAAATATTTTTAATAATTTATTGTATGTTTAAAAATGTTTATTATTCCTGACACAAGTTGTGGTTGTAAGAGGAATTTTTCTAAACTTACCATTGTAAAAAACAAACTTAAATCTACCATGACACAGGATAGACTAAATACATTATTGTTTCTATTTGTCGAACAAGAATAAACTTCTTCTGTAAATATTGATGGTGCAATTAATAAATTTAAAAATTGAATACCTGTCGAGCGTAAATTAGTATTATAATATATAAGTTTGTAAAAAAAAGTTTATGAATATTAATAAGAATACCCAATAACTAATTGTTATTACTTTAATTATAATGTTTTTTAAAATATATATTTTATATTATTATTAATGTTTGTTTATTTTATCATATGAATAATAGTAATAATAATAATAATAAATAATAAATAATAATAAAATAATAATAAATATTAACTATAGACTTGGGGAGAAATACACCTTTAGTGACTTAGTATCTTATTGCTTATTATACAATTTTTTTATCCAAAAAAAAAAAAAAACAAATAACCAAGGCAATTTTAATTTTGATACCCAATAGTAAAAAATGTAAAACTATGGGCTGGTTTTAATGGTAAATTTGAAGAATGGGCCGAGTTAATCTCTTGCTGCCCCTGAAACCGGAGGCTGCGCACGCCTATGATTTTATATATTAAAATAAACAGATTTTTTAATCATTATATTCTTATTACTATGTAAAACACATAATAATATTATGTAGCATTTAACGTATTAAGTATTTGAATACGTTATGTTTCAAAGGGTACAAAAAAATTATTCTCATAAAAAATATTACATGAATGATCTAAATGTATTATTTATTACAAAATGTTTCAGATCATAGAACACAATCAAGGTAAAAATGGATTTAAGCCAAATTACCATGGTCCTTAATGAAATTAAGAATGTAATAGAGTTGTGTAAATCTATTTTATCTTGTAAAAGTAGCTATGAAAATAGTACACGGAAGATATTGAGAGATATAATGTTGTTAAAACAACTTATAAGTAGGTAAGTACTATTGACGTTATAACTGATATTAAAGAACGATTAAATAAATATCAAAACAAACGAGAAGTTTTAATAGAATTGTCCGAAAATATAATGAACATCAAAAAGAAATGTGAGGCTGGAAAAAAATAGGTATACATAAAGAACAACTTCGATCTTGTAAATTTGTAATGAAAAATTAGTTCGATTAGAAGAATCATTCGAAGATCTGAACAGTAAGAAAAAAAGTGGACTTTCGAGCAGAAATATAATGCCCATTGAATTATTAATACATAATACTTAATTGATAATAAATAAATAAATTTAAAATTGTAGGTTGTCAAAAAAATTTAACTAAGTGGAATATAGTATTTTTGCTATAATAACAAATAATAACAATAGTACTAATGTTTATATATTATGTCCAGCATTATTTGTTCATAAATTCTGAATATTGTAGTTCATTAGATAAAAGAGTTATTCGTAAACGTCTGGAAGATTCTGACTTCAAAACAGTCACGAAGGAAAACCGGTCGCCTCCGAGGTCCGATCTCATTTTGAACTAAGTATAGTTCATTATCGGTAAGTACCTATTGGTTTTACAGATCACAAGACGTGTGTACGTTGCATTAACGACAATAATCCTTTGCCAGCGAATCAGTTCGGTTCGCACATGTATATTACGCGGCTTTTTATTTTCCCTAAGACGTCCACTTTATTAATTACCTTTCATAGTTATGGTTTTATTTTCTAATATTTTGAAGATCTTCTCTAGATCGTGAATTCGTGAAGTAATTGTTACTTTAGTGAGTTATATATTATTATATTAGTGGCGTGGCGGCTCAAACGTAAGTTTTTAAGACACGAGGTTCAAGTTTTTCTAGTGGCCTAGAGTGGTTAAGATTTTAATAGTTATTTTATAAGTAGCTAAGTAAGCTATTTTATGACCAATATTGGTGATTACACAAATTGAGGCTCATAAGTGATAAAATTCATGATATGAGTTACCTATATAATAATATAAATACCTACTTAACTAATAATATTAATAATAATACTACTACTGCCATGCGTGTATTCAAATAATAAGAAACTAAATAATCAATCAATTTCCTAAAGTTATTAATAAAAATTTGAGTGTATAATTAAAACTTTCTCTACTACTAAAACCGGAACTATTCGTTCAGTTGAGAATAATTTTGTAATTAAAACAACCGTTTTGTATTAGTAAGAATATCGGGTTCCTGAAATTTAATAACTGTTAATACTCAGATTAGAATAAGTACTTGAATTCTACGTAGTTAGGTACCTACTTTCCTTTGTTAACTCCTATAGTCAGCAAATTTAAATTGACTTCAGTTAATTACGTTTGTGAGTCCCGCATAGACTGCAAGGATCAAAATATGAAAACCAGGATATAGTAGAACAATATTTTACATTTCAACTTATAAATATTATAATAAACTGTGTCAATCGAATAATCAAAAATCGTTAAATCAGGTAAGACATTGATTCAAACGAGTGTAAAATATCTCGTTTGTAGTATGTCATTAAATGTAAACGTGTGAACTGTGAACATTTGAAAGCGCCAAATAGTGTCCATAGTTAAACAGCATAGCGATCGGGAATAGATTATGAGCCAAGGATGATGATGAATGCGGATCATACAGGTTAAACGAACGTAACTTAGGTAAATTACAAAGTGCTGTACTTACCTACCTATTTCATTAAAAATATTTGTAAAAAAGAAAACTCTGGCCGCACATTAAGTAGGTATAAAAATAAAAATAGATAATCGCCAATGCTCATTGCTTATGAAAAATAGTATAATGTTATACTGTAAATCAATGCTATTGGTTTTACCAATAATAAATATGAAAAATTACAGATTCGAATAAAAAAAAGAAGAAAACGTTTGTCAAACAAAAATTGATAATACTTAAATATTAATCTTACATATCCATATTGGAGATATTTGCCAGTAAAAAGTAAAAAGTTGGAAAATAATTAATTTATAGTACCTACTATCTGTATTTATTTTTCAATCAAAAGAAATACTATATAACCTTGTCAATAGTGAGTAAAATATCAAATGTAATAATCATACCAAGTGTTTGCAAAATCAATAAATTCGTAACTTTAAATCAAAATGTATTAGGTGGAATAAAAAAATGCATAATTCAATTTTTTTTACTAAACTTGCTGTACATTTCTAAGAAACCAAAAAATCTATTGTTAATTGTCTTCATGAGTATTGACACGTTTTATTAACCCTAGACGCGGTGTGTTATTTCACTTCAGCCATTCAGTATGGTTACCTTCTACTTCCATAGGTGTAAAATCGCAAGAGAGAGAAAGAGAGAGAGAGAGGAGAGAGACAAGACGTGTCTAGTGATTACTTGTCAACTTTGAGTGCGCAGACTCACAGGTTCAAACCCGTACTGTGACATAATTTTTCACTCACAATTTTACACTTATGATACCTACATGACCACAGCATGGGGCCGTGTCAACCTAATCAGTGATCACATGGTATTTTACATTATTCAAACTTACAATAGATGTCCAACTAACATTGAACATCCAATGATATTCAATAAATATATGGTTCAATAAATAAAATAAATAAAATACAGTATTTTTTAATATTAGCAATTAGTATAATAAACGTATTAAACGTTAATATGTACATAATTTAATTAATGACCATAATACATTAGTATGATCATAATGAAAATAAAAATATAATCAAACATTATAGCTCATATTTTATAATATTGGTAATAAGTAATAATAAATAAATAATAAGATATTATTTTGGTTTTACAACAATTTACTTTTAAAGGATAACCTCATTAAAATAATGTAACAATGTCCACATAATGTTTATCAAACAAAACAATAATAAACATGCGTTTAAACTTCAAACATATACATCATTAATAAACATTGTATTTTATAGTTAAATGTACCTTCAACAGTAGTTGATATTATAGTAGAGTATAGCTGACTTAAGGGCATATATTCATTTTATAATATTATAATTCAACGAGTAAAGTGCAGGTATATAGGAATAAATGGTGGATCAGTCTATAATATGTATGTAATACATCAACATAACAAACAAAAGATCGAATGTGTAATAAAAAAATAATGTAGTATTTAGATAATTGATATTAAATAACTAATGCTAACGAAAACATAAAATGAAAAACATAAATCATTCTTCATATTAAATGATTAAATGTCGGCTTCTTTGATATATTATGTACATACATGTTTGGCAAAAATTTTTGAAATAGCTGAAAATAAAACTTTAATATTGAATAAGATTAAATTACTATTTTGTCACAAACAATGTACATATCTTTATTATATTTGAGTAACAATGATTACTCTGTCAATTATTATATTTAATTCGGTAAAAATTCGGATGTCATAATTATCAGTTGTCTTCTTTGTTTAAATCAAAATTATAATAAACTTAAACTTACATACAAAGACTACAAAATACACTCCTAATATTTTGAGCAAAAGATACGTGTGCCCACTCATCGGTTTCTTCTGTAATATCAAATGTCGATGTAGGGAATGTGCCTTTAATCATAAACAATTCCAGGTCAGTTTTTGCGAAATCATCACGAGTTTGGTTCTAAAACACAACATTAAGTAAATAAATTTTACTTATAAAATCAATATTTTAAAATTTAAATGTATAAATGCTAATTAATACTTATTACAGTAATTTTCTCTTAAGATTAAATAAATATATTTCATAATATTATACTTTTTTTTTATTTATAGCATTTGAAGTAGATTAATTGGTATTTATTATACTATGTATCTGACTATTATACAATTATATTGTAATCTGCAACCCATTCGCAATTCTTGTTTGAAGTATAAAATTAAGAAAATAACTATAATTTATACATACACATTTTTTAATTTAATACCAATAAAAATTTTAAGTAATTTAAGACTAAAATAAATGACCAAATTAAATTAATTTGACTCACTAATAAAATATTTAAAAAATTATTCTTGTTCAAGTTATATACAACAAAAAAACATTTTTTAATGAACTAAATATTTGTTTATTTACTAAAGATTTCTGAAACTATTTAAATTGTTGGTATATGTAATTCAAAACTTTTCATAAATTAAATATCTTCTGAGAAAACTACTAAACCATAATATGTTATATTCTAAAATCTTGTACAGTATAATTCACATATATTAAAATCCTATATTATACTTAAATTATTTACCTTAATTGTTTCGTATGAGTCAATTATTACAGATAGAAACAGATTTATGACCACATAAATGAATAGACTTATGAAGCAGTAAAGATATACACGACTGAACCACCACAGTAACGTAGATTTTGTAGCCATTATCGTAAATGTTGCATACATATCATCACCATTTATTAAAGAAAATAAGCATTCAGATGTACTTGCCAATGATCGGAACTAAATATAAAAACAAGTTAATTATTATAGTTAGTTATAATTTTACATGACAGTTTAAAAATACATTAAACACAATGTAATGTTAAGAAATGGTTTAAGGTTATAAACATCTTCCTTCAAAAAAATATCAAGATATCATATGGTAAGTAAAGTTTACATTGTAAATTGTATAACATTTATAATATATTCAAAAAATATAATTATATAATAATTGCAATACATTTCCCAATGATATGTTGAAAATTAGCTAAAATATTATAAAATAATTTTCTAAAAATCCTAACACACCAACATTTAAATTTGAATTAATTATTTACCAATAAACAAGTAACATTTAGCAATAGCCATTTTAACAAATTAACAAAATAATAACTCAGTAGAAGTGCACAAGAAAAAAATATTTGTCTGTTTCAATTACATAAAAAAAATTTTGAGTTATAGCTACACCCATATTTTAACAAACTAAGACATTAATCAATACATAGTTATTTAAAAATTTTCTGTACAAAAGTTATAAACAAAAAAGGATTAGTGGTCAAGTAATTAATATTAAGGGTAAGAAAATGAGATTGTATGTTAGAGATCTAGAAAAAATAGTCAAAAGAAATAAAATGTAAGGCAAATATTTTAAGTAAATAATCACAATTAAAAATATAATACAAGTAGCAGACACAGTGGCATCATTGATTAATGTTGACTTTAATTTAATTTATCACACTACTAAAAATAGGATTTCATACTAATCATACCATATCATTTCAAAAATAGTCAAAAAAAGTAATTTGGTACTGACTTTCCTGCCAAAAATAACACTATGTAGTCTGAAATGTTTATTAATATAGGTATTTCATAGTAATAGAATACCAGTATAATTTGTATTTATTTATATGTATGTATCAAGAATATCTCAATTAAAAATTAAATTAAAATTAAATTTAGGGAAATCATATTTAAACAATTTTCAATAAATTCTGAATATGTACCTCCACAGTAATTTCCTAAATATATTTTAATTTAATAAAAAATCTTATAAATCTTGCTTGAATTATATTTTAAAATAACAAATATCACTCAATTTTTGAAAGGCTTATTTTAAATAAAATTAAAAAAAGTACTGGGCGGAAACTCGCTCTGCTATACAGTAGGGGTGGAATTCATTCATAGGATAGGCCATTATAATAGATGTTTTAAATTTGAATGTAATGATAGGTATTATTGTATAAGAAAAACAATTCCGAACGGAGATGATTTGTTAGTCTAGAATATGTTATAGGTATATGTATATAATATATTAGTATAATATTATATGATCATTTAAATTGTAATATTATGTCATTCTTTGCTCTTCAAACACTTATAAAAATAATTGTATTTCAATAATTTTTGAATGGCAGTAAAAAAACTTCTTTGTAATTTTCTATTCAATTTTTAAGTATTTTGTGCCGGTGTAATTTTTTTTTTTTATCAACACAATTGTAAAAATAAAAATTAAAAATATCTAACATTTAAAATGCTTATAAATAACTAACAAATTAGTAAAATATTTTGAAAAGAAAATGTCAATTTAAATAACTAGTAAAAGTTTCAAGTTTTTACAAATTATATTTTTTGGTTAATAAAAAATATTTAAAATCATTAGATAAATCATAATTTATGTAATTAAGTTTATATAAATTAAATATTGTTTAGGTAATTTCATAAATATTTAAATTTCAGACATACAATTTTTTCTGAAAGTCCGTTGGAAATTTTTTTATAATTAATTAAAGAAAAACTTTTTGATGACCTTGAGTTAAAATTTTGAACCTAAAATATAAATACCAAAAACTTTATGGATTTTCAACTATAAAATAACTTGCAAATCAACCAGATTTTAATATATACGAAAAATGTTAACTTTAGGAGCTTATAAAAACAATTTGTGGCCAAAGATTTTTATTTTTCTTAATTCCAATACGCACAACTGTGTGAAAATATAAAATGTCTTAAATATAATGATAATTAAAACAATCATTATTATACAATTCATACCTTTGAAATAGTAAAATACTACCTTTGACCTAGATCAATTATCTATTAATTAGCATAAGGTTGTTGCAGTATCTATTATTTGTTTACAACAATGAATTAAATATCAATACTTACTTTCATATGATAGGGTCCCAACACTAACCAGCCACAAAACGTAAAGCCAGCATACAATAGAATCGCACATAAAATAAATCTTGAAGTATTTGGAAAAGCTTGCCTTAACGTTAATATTACACCCTAAGAACATTTAAATGTAATCAAAAAATAAATAAATCATACATAAAATCAGTTAAAAATGAAGACATAATCAGACAATACATACATTGTATGTTTTAAAGAATGTTAGATATCTCAGGACTCCAAACCAAACAAGCAAATTACCAGTGCCTAGTAAGACACTGCATAAATTCCACTGATCTCCAATAAACTGCTATAAATGTAATTTTACAATTATATAATTATAAATAGTAATAAAATCTACAAGAATATTCAATTGCTAAGTATTACCTTTCTTTCGATACGCTCCTTTATTCCAGAACCACATATTATAAGTATGTCATTAATTATTATCATAATGTACCACAAATTCCAAAATTCCCATCGTGCTCGATAGCTTAATGTGGACTTTAACATATCTTCAAAATATCTCATTGTTTCCTAAAATCAACAACCAAACAGCATTTATAAAAACTCATAAATGACATTAAAGGCAGAAAAATTATAATACAACTTACAAATTTCAATATCTGTGCTCTAATTATAGCCCTTGAACATAGTATCATTGAGACAGTGCATATTATAATCACAAAATAATTTAATAGACTTCTCAAAAATGATTCAACTTTGTTGTCAGCTAAGGTTAAATGGAAAATATTAATATATATATATACATCAGTTTGATATGATTTAAATTTATTTACATTGTTTTATCTTACTTATGTATTCTACATCCCCTTTACAATTTAATCTAAAAGGATTAACTTCCAGATCCACTAAAACTTGCCCATCCATATCTTCATTGTTTAATGTTATCTGTAATAAAATTATTTAAATTTACATCAATATTATTTATTAATCTAAAACATTTTGTAAAAAGTATAGGTATAAACAAGTTTGAAAAAGAAAAATTTAAAAAAATTAGTTATATAATTTACTTTATTTTTTCAAAATGTGACAGTCTTTTATCTAATTTTTAAATATATTATACCAAAATACCTGATTAACTTCATAATTACCTGAATTTCAAATTTGTAACAATCAGGTGGTGAGTATTTTCCAGCAACCCTAAAGTTGACAGTTTTCAACGAAAATTTCAGTTTGGCTTTTAATAATGATGAAAACAATATGGTTTTGTTTTGATTAATTAAATAATTTTTAATGGAAAATGTATTATTTCTCACTTCATCTGTCATTGGGATGTTCAGGCATTCTAAAAATGAATACTTCAAATAATTAATAAAACTTAAAACACAATTTTATATATTTACAAATACCTTGTATTATCTCTCCATCGAAAGTAAAGCTTTCATTGAAACCATATACTGTACCATCTTTGTAATGAACCATACAAAATAATGGATTTACCACCGTATTATTTTCATTTATGTAGGAGTATGATCCAATAGCATTTTTGATATTAGCATACTACATAAAAACATATTATATCTAATTATATACTATATAGTTAATATTGATAATTTTAATTAAATGTTAATATATATATACATACATATATACATACATACAATATTGTTTAAACTTTGGGTCTTCAAAATGTAATGTAACAGTAGGTAAACACAAAACACTACACACCAATCATGATTTCCATATTTATGTTTTAGTTATATTGATATTGAACTTTTACCTTGTAGTTAAGAAAATAAAAACTACAAATTTATAAGACTAGGAAAATTCCAAACATGTTCAACAAGTTAACTTTTTGGAATAATAATACTATGAAGACATTGACAGACATACATTTCAAAGACACTATATAGTGTATGTGAATACATAGCTTATTGCTAAATAAATATCAATAATTCAAAATACATCAAATATCTGTGGAAATATAACAAATGTATAGTGAACACTTTCCAAGAAAATATTTTTTTGGGATAATTTTATTTAACAATAATAAAATGTTTTGGTCAGAAATAAGTATTATTTTCATATTACCAAAAAATCCTTGAACCAACATGAAACAGGTTTAACTGTATACAATAAATTTATAGTTAAAAAAAAAAAAAAAAAAAAGAGTAGCTAAGTATGTTTACAGATATTCAATCTTAAGACTAACAATTTATAGCAATTCCTAGTATTCTGATACTTAATTATTAAATGGAAATCTCATCAGTTTTCATTGTCATTGAATAGGGTTGAAAATTTAAAATTATATTTTTAAGTTAAAAATTAAATATCAAAAATAAAACAAAGGTATTTATTTTATTTTATTTGATAGTTCTAATAAGATTGTTCACAAAATATAACATAATAACAAATATCTCTTAGTTATTAAGCAATTAAGATTTATTTTACAGTTTTCAAAGCAGTTATAAGAATATGATCAAAATTCCTCATCAACTATTTTTAAAAAAATAACATATGGATAAAAATTATTTTTATTTTAGTTTACTGCTGTCTAAAAATTAAGCTAAATATCATATAAATATTTTCATAATCACTGTCGTAACTCATTATAAATATTTATAAATAAATATATATATATATATAAATCATTTTATACTTACACCATGCACAGCGTAGTCTATGGTTGAATAAAATGATTCTATATTGTAGATAGCTAATGGCCCTAGAGCCGGTGGATAAGAAACTACTTCCCGTGCAGAATCCCATCCTTTAATGAATAAATGCGAAAATGTAATTCTATTTCCCCATGTGTAATTTACATGACTATAGCGGGTATGAGCAAATAATGAAAGCTAAAATATATGTACAATAATTAATTAAAGCAATAGTTAAATAATTTTTATACCTATTACTTGAAGTGTAACAAGTACAATTTTGATAATTTGAATTAGAAATTTATATGGGAATCGCCTTCTTGTCTTCCATTTTTCGATAGGATTCATAAAGAAAAATGATAACCGATTACGCATTTTTCTTTCCAAAAAGACATATTCATCTGAATAAGGATGGCTATATTCTTCTTCATTATTCAGTAATAAATCTGCCTCTATAAAATAAATAAGATTTTAAATTTTAAATAAAATAATAAAATAGCTTTTTATTAAAATTATTTGATTTTTCTGGTCTTGCACATAAATACATGCTACTATGACTGTTTTAAGAGTATTGACTAAAATCATAATATATCATGCATAGAATTAACTATAATTTTTTTTTTTTTTAGACTTGCTGCCAGAAATGTTTTATTAGTCCTTATAAAGAGAGTCCAATAATTTTATGAATAAAAGTAAATTAATTAACAATGTTAGATTATTTAAAAGTAACTGAAACTAATTTTCCTTGATACAATATTGGTTACTCATAGACAGACAAGCAGTATTATACAAGGAGCACACTTTTAAAGGACTACACAGTACACACCGATATGTATGACAAGCATACATGTATTTGTAATACAGTCCGATGATGCATTGTAGCATTTTCGAAATAAAAATAAGTACCTACAGTGATTTACTGCCCAAGGTCCAAGTGGTGACAAGACAATGATCTCAATACGTACCCGAATCATCTTTGTGTTCGGCATGAGCTTGCGATCCGTTCATCGCGGCGACCTTTTGATCCAATCGAACGAGCACCTGGAATGACTACCGTCAGTCACGTTTTGCGGATGAAATGCGGACGAAACACATTACATTATCGGTGGCTATAATAATATGTGTCTAAGGTTTCACACGACAGGATGGTGTGCACGCGTACGAAACCACAGTCAGCATTTACCGCACGATATCGAAAACGCACAGATGTCTACAGACGGCAACAACAATAATTAATGTTCTAATTATTATTACCGTCAATGCGCTACAGTAACGAGATCGCTAGGCTGGCACGATCCATTGCAGTTGCTGTGCAAAAATAGTTGGGTATACGTGTACCGACTGTGGGAATTAACCAACACCCGATGGTGTTTTTGTGTGGAAAGATAACAAGGATAATTAAAACAGTGAAAACAAATAATAATAATAATAATGATTGGAAATATTATGTAAATAATAATCGATCCAAAGTGTTGTGCGAGTTATTACTCTGAAGTACACGGGCGACAACCCGACAATGACCAACGTGCATCGTGTTAAGGGGGAAAAAAATAATACAATATTATAATTTATTAGTGGATTTTCATTGTTATCAACAATAACATTTGGCGGCCTTATCAACCCTGTTATATTATTGTTACATAATCAAATAATTAGTATGCTCGACAAACAAGGGCGTAGACTCGGAGATGGACCCTTGAAATTCATCCCGAATGCTATTATTGGTAAATTGATGAAAACGGAATAATGATAACTATTCCGTTCTAATCCGGAGGTTAGAATATTATAGGCCGGTTAGTTATTTTTCAGTATAAATTAAAAACTGAAGAGCACTAATTGATATTATATTACTTCAATTTAAACATGATCTAGTATAATTTACATAAAATGATCATTATTATTTATTAGTTACAATTTAAAATTGTTTAAATAGGTAGTGTTCCTTTTTAGTGTCCACGATGTCCAACATTCCAATGTAACATTGGTGGTTAAACAACAAATGTTCAATACAATGTACATTTCTGTAGAAATTATATCTGAATAATTTCCATACACCTTCGGTTAGCTAAAAAAGTAGTTAACTAAAATTAATTCACCCCGAGTCAACATTGCCAGGCTAGTGGCGAATTTTTTGGAGAAAAGAGGAATCCGGGTCTTGACCACGCAGAAAAAAAGGTTCAAAAGTCATAAATGACATGTACTGTAGGTACAGAGAGCATTAATATATATAAATATATATATTTAATAAATTACTTAACTGTTTCTTAGACCCCCTCACGAAAAATTAGAAAATACGCCACTGCAGACAACAGATCTTGTAAAATGAATAATGACATTGTAAAAATTTGTAGATAATACCTACCTAATTCTACATACTTATCATGCATACTAAGTCAATTTTTTCTGGGCGCTCCATAAATTAGAGGTCTTATTTTTCAAAATAAAGTATTAAATGTTAAAATATTTATAAAAATATTAACAAAAATTCAATCATTTTTCATTTTACCTTAACTATTTCAAACAATTTTCTAATAAAATATATAACATCTATGATATGGCCACATGGGTAAATATAATTTTATTGTTTAAAAAATGTTTACAGTTTTGGAGAAATTCATCTTCTTTTAATTTAATATTCATAATAACTGTATAGAACTTAGAAGACTATAAATTATTTAACATTAATTAACTATAAAAATATTTGTACATTTTTGAACATATATATTTTAATTTAAAATATTTAAAAAACCAAATGTACACAAATTATACATTTTAGTTTAAGAAATTTATCAATTAAAATATACATAAACATTTGTTGAAGACTAACACAATAGGATAATTACAATATTCACATTTTTCAGATTTATTTTAACTCCAAATTACTTAAGATGTATATCAGCAGATAAGTTTTTTTTTTTTTCTATTTCTGTATTAAAATATTTTCATTGTGAAATAACTGAAATAAAGTAATTAAAAATAGAAAAACTATAGGACTTAAAAATGACAATATATACTATTTGATTTAACATTTGTTTGCTACTTTCAAGTTTTCCAAAATAGTTGATGTTTGAGATTCAAATTCTTGACTAAATATGAAATTGGGAAAATAAAGAAAAAGGTCAAAATGCAGTTTAATATATGGAAGGTATGATAAATGGAAAAGTAAAAATATATTATTCTTATCTATTGGCATCAACAAAAATAATTAATTCCATAAAACCTTTATATATTATATTGTGGATTTTATTTAGCAGATGGCTGAAAATGTAAAATCTGCAAGTTTGAATCAATGCATTTTAAAAAACACAGAGATGAAGTATTTAAATTTAAAAATAGGGAAAATAAAATTAAGAAATTAAAGTATTGTAGTATGTGAACTAGAATATAATGTAATGTTATTTAATTGTTTATTTAAAGTAACAAAACAGTTAAAATATTGGACCAAGAACCAACAGCAAAAGTAAAACAATTATAATCATTAGATTTATTTATTTTTTTAATCTAATTTCCCAAAGATATAAGTTACCCTCAGTGACTGTTTTGTTTCATTACATTATTAATTTCTTTGAAAAGCAGAAGTTGCTGTATGCAGCATACAGCAGTATTGTAGTATAAATCATAATTTTGGTGACACACCAGGTTTTAAGATCTAAATATTTGAAACTATAGAAAGTTGTCAGGCTATTGGCTATTAATCAATAAAAGGAATTAGTCAGCATTGGATGTATAAATATAGTTCATTTATTTGGAAAAAATCAAAAATTAAGTCTTACGATTTGATTAAAAAACAAATTTAAGCATTTTCATAAGTACACTGTAATACAAGATATATTTAAGACATAGTTTTTTCACATTGCAATCATACATACAGAGTGTCTAGAAATCATAGAACTATTTTACATGACTTATATTCTATACACAACAGCATATTGTTCTTATCTCTCAAGATACCCTGTATGTATATATATACGTATAATATTTTTGTCATTTTCATATTTTAGATATAAACAATAAAGACAATTTATTTAAAACAATACAAATAAATACAAAATAATGTATATACATTTATAACTTATTAGTACAGTTGTACAAAAGTAATTTGATTAAACACAGAATATGATTGACAAAATTATAAGACAAAAACAGAATTAAACATTCATCGGTGTTTATAAAAAACTTAAGACAAAAAATATGCTTACCAACATCTTTGATTAATTGTACTAGTGTTGTGCTCATCACTATTAATTATATTATACCAATTAATAAAAAAAAAAAATTAGAAAATATATTTTATATGAGTGGCATTTATGATAAAAAAAAAATGTTGTTACAGAAATCATAAAAAATTATAAACACAGGTTTATTCCTTATTACTTTTATTTAATTTTTGTTACACTTAACATTATATATTATCAATTTAAAGTAAAAAAAATGTATAAAACGCATAACAAATTATTTGTGATGAAAAGCTTGGATGAATATAATAATTAAGTAAAATATTATTTCAGGAACTTTCTTTTTAAAAACCATATAATTGTGATTAGTGTTGGAATGCAACAGATGAAATTCTTAGGTACAAGTATAATTGAAGTGTCGGAAATAGTAGAATACCATTGCTAATATTACTAGAATTTTAATTTGAATCTTTTATTTTATGTTTAACCGAGTCCAATGACTTAAGATTAAACGAAACTGAAGTTAATTGAAAAAAAAAAAAATATTAAAATTCATAAAAATGTGAAAAATTATAATTTTTGAGTTATGACTTTTACATGTTTCAATAAATCATTATTTTAACAAATGAAACAACAATATATTATTTCTATAAATATATTAAACAAAAATAAATAAATAATAATTTAAAATAATATTTAATAAAATATAAAATTTAATATAAGAACTTAAGTTAAGAGGAAAAAACATAATATTACAAAAATTATATGTCAGAGATAATTAATTTTTCAGTTATTATTTATACAGTAATATAAATTTATTTATTTGTTTTCAATACTAAAACTTAAAAGCAATGATAACCTTCAATTATATAGCTTAATAGAAAAATTAAGTCAAATTTAATAGTTGATACTGAAATAGAATCAGTCTGATAGAACATCATTCTAGTACCTTTAAATCCAAGGTTTGTCCATTATAAAAGGACACATTTTAATTAATGAAATTATGAATGTACAATAACTAATATGCAAAATAACTGTTAAATAATATGGTTCCTTTAAATAATAATAGTAAGACATTAAAGTTAATAAAAAAAGTTAGTTATTAACAAAAAGACCCTTGGTTAAATTGTTAAAACTTACAATGTCATTTAAAATGTTCATAGGAATATATTTTGTACAAGAATTACAATTAGATTATATAATAAATAGTGCATAACGTATATAAACTAAATCAGTACATATCTTCAACAAGTTATTGAAATGAAATAAACATTAGTTTGAGTATAATTTTAATTAGTGTAGGTACCAAAACAAAGAATTTTAATCTAACTGAAAGAAAAATAAAAAACTAAATAAATTAATATTTAATAACCATTAATTTCGCAATCATTATTGATTAGGCTATTTTAATGCTCCTAGTAGTATTAATTTTTTATATACAATAACAAAAATAAGTTTTCTAAAGAACCTAATGTTAGCATATAATTGTATTCCAAAAAATCTTAAGGAATTGAAGTAATCATTACTCAAATTCAATAATTAATAGAATATATGTACTGATATAGTAAGAGGAAATAGAGTATGTAGTACTTTTAATTTGTTTTTTTTTTTTTTTTTTTTGAAAGAAGAATTTTAGCTACAAATAATATTTGTTTGATAAAAATGACTATGATAAGATTCATTATTAATTTTTTTTTCCAAATACTAATTTAACTCTCTTACACATCAAATGTATTAATAATTGGATAAAAATCATAACAATATTTAAATTTAAATGTAATTTATACAATGTATAAATGTTTTAAGGGATTAAATTCAATAAACTGCAGTTTTTCTCATGTCGTCACCACAATGTTCTCTAAGGCCTGGTAATAGTGATACTAGAGTACGATCTAACCATGCAATTGGATTTGGATACATGAATCCACCTTCAAAAAATCCAAGGTGACCACCATGCATCAGTTCCATATACAATATATTATCTTTCGATTCTGAAACAATAATATCCTTTAATAATAATACTCTCATAAGGGAAGTAATTTATATTAATATAAGTAAATATTATATAGTTTTGTTTTAAATCAAATGCTTGTAAATATTATAACTCTTTACAATAAATGAATTTTAACATATTATATTTTAAGACAATAAAATATAATTTATAACATTATAATTAAAAATATAAAGCCAATCATTTTCTGAATATAGCGTTGATTACTGTGATACCAATAATAATAGTTAATAAATTATTAATAACATTATTAATAACTATAAAAGCACTCAATAAATTTATTTTAATTAATAAATCCTAACTAATTAAGAATTATTCAACTGATTTCCTGTATAATATTTATGGGATTACATTAATTACCTAGTCGAGTATTATGATAATAATTTTGAAAAAATTTTTCACACTTTTAACTATGATTTTGAGTAATAAAAATATCAGGTTTTTGTAGACATTAAACTTATTAGTAATTTCATAACATTAATTTAAAGAAGATATTATAAAGTTAAATGACATTAATTATTTCTACATTTTATAGGAACTAAATTAAACCTAAATTAAACTAAAATTATAAATCTAATACATTTTTACAAATTTTGGTGACCAACTTACTTGCAAAATTTTTAATAGGTATTAATAAATCTTCTGGTACCAATGGATCATCTCTTGAATTAATAAATATCATGGGTATATTTACATTATTGATGTAATATAAACAACTTGACCATTGGTAAAATTCGTGAAGATTCTTAAAGTTGTTTACTTTTCTGTAAATTGAGAATAACAAATTATTTTATAATAAATTAATATCTATAATAATTATACATCTTAATTTTAAATCAAAATTTTTAAATTAGAAACTAATAAATAAAATAATCGCGATAAAGATAACTGTGTTAAATATTTTTTTTCAATATAAATAAATTTACCTGGTATAAGCATCATCGAGCTCGGGTAATGTAGCTGCAGATATAATATCTTTTTCATTTAATGAATATTTTTCTTTTATATCATCCGTCAATAGTTTACTCCTATGTTTCAAAATTAAAGCTTTAATTGCTTCTGTTAAAGCATACAAGTACAGTCTTCGAAAATTTTGCCAATTTAATAAAACACCAGTTGCTCTGAATAAAATATAAAAGTACAGTTAAATATTAAGACTACTAATTTTTTATTTATAAATATTAGATTTTAATGGTTTTTAAACAGTGAATATTTTTTACTAGTTTGTTCTCTACAAATTAAAAGTTATGATAAACGTTTCAACTCACTTTAAAGCATCATATGGTTGACAAATAGATACTCCAGCAATAACACTACTTGGTCGATTTTGACGAGGTTCTCCAAGATACTTAGTAACTAAGTTACCTCCCATACTATATCCAATAGTTATAATTTTAGAACTCGGATAATGTTCTGATAAATTGCAAAGCATTAAATGAAGATCGTCTGTATGACCTATAAATAATTGATATATTTAGTTAATTGGTTACAGTGATTTTAATTGTAATGCATTATATAAATTCTTTTCAGTTTAAATAACACATAAAAAAAAAAAATAGATAGAATACAAATAAATTATTTTCTAATAAACAACACTATTTTATATTTATAGCAATCAATTATTTAACATGTTTTGAATATGATTAAAAAATATTAGGTTCAAATTTCAAATAAAATTATATATGTAATATATAATGCATCATAATATAAAGGAAATAATTTTTACCATATGTGAATATTCTAGAAGCAGTCACAGGTACATTATGCAAAGCACCAACGTGATTAAGAACTGCACATCGATAGCCTTGATTCTGAGTATAATTTACAAATGTTCGAATATAATCACTCTCTGAAGAATTACAAATTCCAGGAACTACAACTACAGTTATGTCCTCTGAAAATAATAATAATCTTGTAAATAATAATACTATAATATTATTTTGATAATCATACCCAGTTCTGGTTCATAGAATGTTGGTTTGAATAGATCATATGTTAGAGTAGTTCCATCATCAAGCATTAAGAACCTCCGATCTCCTTTGGGACAAGGGCATCTTACTCTACCAAAAACACTGTATAAAATAGTTTGAACATGACCACTGAATCCCCATAATCTAGTTGGTACATATCTGAAATAAAATACAATTATGTAACATGATGTATAATAAAACTAGAAAAATGTATAAGTGTACCATTAAGTTTTTTAAAAAATGAATACATTAATATTTAATTGCCTATTAAATATACAAATATACATATGTATGCATAAAAATATAAAAGCTAGTATTGATTACAAATACTTTTGAGGAGTAAGATATATATTCATTGTTTAAGTAAATATAATTTATTTTTTATTATTTTACAAGTTTAATTTATAACATCCCTTGGTAATTTGATTTATGATATAATTTGTTATAAACATAAAACACTGTTGTTTCTTTTTAAGTTATACTATGGAATAGTCATTAAATGATACAACCATATAAAAAATTCATATTTAACCTGGGTTAGGTTAGGTTAAAAAAAAAAATAAAAATTAACAAGATGTTAAAAACGGTTTCTAAAATGAAACTCACCAATCTAAAAGCATAATTTTATTGTGTTATTTCAAAGTTTCAGCAATTAATTTAACATGTCAAATGTTAAAATGTTATTACCTATTGGCAATGACATTTAGTTAAATCAAATTAAAATATAGGTATACTTAAAACCATACAATTTAGGAAATAGTAAAACATTATTAGATATAGGCCATACAGTAATACAGTTTAAAAATGTAAACATTGAAATCAGATTTAAAGCATTATTTCATATTCCTCAAAATGTAGTTACAATTAGTCAATAAAAATTAATGACTACTGTTGATTAAAAACCAGAATAACCTTAAAAATTAAGTAGAATTGATACATTTATTAAACTTAAATTGTAACTTATAAATGACAAAGTGTACAATAATTACTTTAACACATTAATAATATTTCATTAGTATTTAGAAATAAATAACAGAAACATGAAAAAACATGAAACAAGTTATTCTTTAACTGGTGAATTAATGAAAGGTCATCAAAGGTTACTATTACTGATCCTTTCTTTTAACAACTCAAAATAAACTGTTCCAGATAATTATAATGATTAAACCTATGCTTGCATTGGTACATTGCAACTATGAGATATTCTACGACTTGATTGAAATTGTTAAACATTTATTCTAGCTAATTTTCAGGTTTATTTTACAATTATAATTGTTTCAGATGTTTAACATAATGTTCAAAGCAAAAAAACACTTATAAATAGTATTCTTTAGTTTAAATTATGATTATCCCCAAGTCAATAGATTGTGAAGAGTTATAATACAAACTGTATTAAATATTAAATCTTTTTTTTTATGCAAAATATAATATTGTATCTAATATGTTAAATGTGTTGTGTTAAATATTTAATAAGACAAGTGTTTTTAAAATGTTAAATGTAATCTATTCATAAAAACATATTGCAACAATTAGCATCTGTCTATTCATAATTTAAATATATGTAAAAATATTAGGCAAAACCCCTCCTTGTGTAGTGATATATCACTAACTTAGAAATTACATCAGTTCACCAGTTTTTGATTTTTTTCACCAAACAACTAACCTACAGTATAAACAAATAAATTTGTGACTAAAAATGTTGAATTGGATACAACTGATACAAGTGACTAAATATTTTTGTATAAATTATACATACTATATTATTTATTTCTATGTGTTCATAGGGTATAAACTTTCTACTAATAATAGGTAAAGAAAAAAAAAACAATTATTATAGAGGCCAAACTACATACCTAAGTGTTTATTACTTATTTAATTTAAATGTGAAAATACGTATAATCTAGTGAATTCTTAAGTAAAGAAGAAAACAAAGAAGTCAAGCAATGTCAAGTAAGTTAATATTTTATCAGTTTTTAATTAAAAATTTTTAAATCAAGAATAGTAATAAAAAAAAAATGTTCGGTTTATAATAAGTTTAAATAGCCATGGGTAGGTACCAAATATTTCAATAGCTTATCATAAAAAATCAAATATATCTCCAAAAAAAGCTACCTACCTATGTATATTATAAAAACATACTTAATACATGTTTAAAGTCAGGGGTCTCAAACCTACGCTATAATTATTTATTTAATTATTTTTTATTTAAAAAAAGACTTTATTATGTTATAATAAATAATAAGTTGCATTTATTTCTTAGGGTGTTGTTCTTCACAACTAATAATAATATACACGACAAAATAATGACATGGTCAAAAAATAATTCTTATCCATCTTCCATTAAATTTTCTACCTATGCTTTTTTAAGCAATTTTGGACCACATTGTACATAACATTTAACTCCGGCAATTAAATGTTTAAAAAAATTAATTCTATAATTTACTTGAATGATCCACCTATAGTATTCAAATATTATTGCTATTACGAACCTGCTTAGCAAGAATAAGTAAATATGGTAGTAATTTCAATTCATTAAATTTATGAGGTATTATGATATAAATAGCTGATTACCTATATTTAATTACATATATCTTATTCAAATATATTATTTGAATTAGGGCTAATTAATAAACCTACTTTTCGTTAGGTATTAATTAATCAATTCTTTTTTTTTCTTTTTTTTTCCATACTACTGTACGTATACTTCCATAATCAATTAATGTTCACTAATTTAAGTTATTATTATAGATATAATACAAATGTCACAATTGCTAATATATATATACCTAAGTTTAAATGATTTTATGTCAGGAAAATTTAAAAAAATAAATAAATATGTCAAACAATTTTAATTAAGTGCATATAAATAAAATAAGTTGATTAAGTAATATACAGGTATTAAAGGCACTAATTATTAATTAATTATCTATTAATTACCTATTTAGTAGGAAAAATAATATTTTATTAACATTTTAACTAGAAGAGAAGTTGATATATAATGAAGTGACAATTCTATGAACCTATCCTTAATCAGTTTCTTAATAGAGTAATAAGAGTTAATTGCCTATGATAATGTATTAATGTGGTTATTAATTATTTAATTTATGGTTTAAATTTAATAAAAAAAATCATCAGGAACAAATTGGTGTTTAATGATTTTTTAAATGTAGGCGTATTGATTCAACAAATTCTCTTAATATTTTGAACCAACTAAACTTTAAATATGTATATATATTTTTAATTTATAAATTATTACATTGATAAGGGACATATATCAATTATTAAGTTTTATTGTTCACAAATAGCAATTGCTAATTAAAAATAGCAATCTATCAATGACATTTAATGTAGAATTTAATTAATGTACCTATTATGATTTGTTTAAACTGCCAACTAAAGAATCAAGTATAGAACTATAGAAATCTTAGAAGATATCTACCTAATAGAAAAAAAAAATTTAATCAAATAGAATAAATGCAATTTTACTTAAGGCAGTTATTGAACATAATTAGTTTGGTTTCATGAATTAAAAATAATAAATATTAATTAGGTGTTGCTTTTTAAAAAATTAACATTTGAATAAAATAGGTTGAAATTGTTTAATAGATACCTCAATGAAACATTACATATTACATCCACATTCCAAATTTAATCAGGCAATGAACTATTATAGGTATGGGAGATATTTCGGTAATAAAAAATATTCGATTCATTAAAACTTGATTCATATTATGAATATTTCTAAATCTCTTACTATAAGGTATATATATTTAGGTAAAAAAAATAAATATGTAGTTGGAATAATTAACAATAGATGCAAATATTTTAAGTGATGGAAAGATCTACTGTGTCCAGTTTTGTAGTAAACTGACCACTGCAATTTTACATTTAGTACGCTCACGGTTGTATCAATTTATCATGATATTATGAATTGTGTCTGTCTATTGTGTATCATACTGTTTTATGATTATATAAGCCCGGGCCTATGATTTCACTGTTTAACTCCTAACATTCGTAAGACTGCTTCATTGTTCAGATCGAGAAATATTGTAGCCAACAAATGTCACAGTACTTACGGGTCTTCGAGTTGAGGCGCAAATTTTATGACCCTGTTGAGGAATTGTTTGTCTTTGCAAAAGAACAACGGTTTCTGCGGTTGGCTGGACACATTAAGCATGCGAAACACGAGGATAAAGAATATCGCTACGGCAGCCAGTACAGCTACAGACATGATATGCGGGCCGCACTCAAACACTAATGACTAGGATAAGCAGCAGCAGCAGAGGCGGGGGCGGTGATATGGTGGCTACTGCAGTGGTGGCCACCACAAAACAACATGGAACGCCGGGATGTCGCGTCCGTCAAGGTGACAGAAGTATCGGTCGACAGGCAGGGTTATCTGGGTGAGTGGTGGGGGAGGGTCGGGGACGGGAAACGTGGTTTTCCGATGGCGGTGGAAAAGTCGATATCGCGTGAAGCAACGGCGTGAATAATTTAGACAGAAAAAAAAAAAAACCCGCGTACGCTTCTCGGTCGCCTCGTGCGTAACGAGGGCGCGCACACACGCGAGTCGCGGACGGACGGACGGACGGACGGACAAACGGACGGGTCGTCTCGTCTACAAACCACACCGCGGCTGCACGGTTCCCGTAGACGTAGACCTAGACGTAGACGTAGGCGGCGGATCGGACGATCTTGACGTGCTGCGCGTCATGTAGCAGTGCACGGCACACGGCAAACTGGGCACTACGGCGCGCGGGCTGTTGACCGACCAGTTGACGAGACGGGCCACAAACGCGTACAAGACGGCCGTGCGAAATGCGGTTTCGTGGACGGCGGCCGTACTGTTGGCGTGCGGTGCGGCTCGATGATCTAAGGACGTTATCAATTATGCATGTGTGTGTGCGTGCGTGTGTAAATACGTAATATGTTATTTCCGAGTCGATAATGTGCGCGAGATAGTCGCCCGACACGGTGGCGGTGAGGCGGGGCGCAGAGCGGCTGCTTCGGCGGCGGCGGCGGCGGCGGCGGCGATTTCGGGCGGCTGCCATCGGCCGTACTGCTTGCTACCCGGCAACGGTAACACGTCTTGGCGTCCGCGGCGGCGGGTTTGTACCGCCCGGGACCGTTCGAATTTCGTCCGTGAGCCAGCAGCCGCCACCTTCGAGTTCTTCGCCTATCGGTCGTCCGCAAGTGCGGAGGGAGGGGTTGTTTTCGGTTTATCCCCCCCCCACCATGCACACCGCTCTATTTCTCCAGCGATGAGATACGCGCGATAGCGTTATGTAATGAGGCCGGGACCTTATTACCGTACTAACCGTGCTTCCAACTCGAACCGTGATTGGCTGAGGTACGAAGGACCTACCGTGATCCGTTCTTGACCGTCTTCTCGGGCGCTCACTTAATGAACGTAGGTACACTGCAGTAGTACTCGCCCCACCTGCATAGGCGCCCGAGTGCCTCGTGACGGATCTCTTTCGAACAACAATGAGAATGATATCGAGCAGCTCTTTTTGGCAACTTTTTTTTTTAATAATAATTTAATGCGCTTTAATACCGCGTATTGACGTTGATTGCAAAGCAAATAATTTTGATATAAAGCAAATTATCTAATCCAACTAATACAAAAAAAACAAAACAAATAAATAAATTTTCCTTATTTAGATTTCAATTAAACGTATATCGACATATATTTTAGTACTCAGATTAAATTAATTTCTTGTATTATGTATTTATACGTATTATGGTTTTGAATTTTTAATATGCACTTTTATATACATGTTCTAATGATCTAGAATATGTATTCTTATTCCAGTCGAAAGTGTTATAAGTTTCATAATATTATAAATTAAAATAACTAACAAGCGTATAATACAAATTAAAATATCTCTTTTCCGTATTCGATCTGCGTAATTGTTAGTAATTGAAAGTACACACTACACATTTCAATACATTTGAATTAGTGTTTTCTTTTTATTTTTTTAAAAATAATTTTGTGGTTAACATGAATGTGATTATAATTTACATGGATTATTTCAACTATAGAACCAGAATATTCCCAACAAGTCACGCTTAACCACGGTGATGTCACGTACAAAACTAATTGACAGTGCATCTTTGAATTATTATGATAATTTATGGCTTATACGTCAGAGGTTGTATCGAATGTCATTAAAATTATTTTAGGCGGCTAAACGATGTTATCTTTCAAAATGATTTTCCCTATGTTAAGCACCGTCATGAGTAGGTAAAAAAGAGTTTTCATCATGGTTTAGGACGCAGTTGTGTGTGCGTGTCTCATGCTCCGCACGTCATATATTCAGGGCCGGATTTAGGGGGGGGGGCTGGGGCCCCACAAGATTCAATTAATAAGAGGCCCCCACAAAATGATAACGTTTTTCTTCTTCTTTTTTTTTCTAGTAATTTGCAAAACAATATACTATATTTTTTTAAGTTTGACAAGTGGTTCTATTAATGTGTGATAAAATGAATCACTAGATTGGGAGGTAATTTTTTTCCATTTCTACTTAATTATGAATAGAATTACGCAACTATTGAAATTTAATGAAAATAATTTGAAGGGTTTATTTTAGTTTTCATTATAGCATCAAATATATTTTAATAACAACTTATTTAATGGTTTCGATGTACTAATTTAAAAAAATAAAAAGAAATGACTTTAAAGGTTACTTGTATTTACTTATTAATTGTATTAACATTTTATAAATGTGTATTAATTATATTCAACAAGCAAAATTGATGTGATAAGAAATTAATAGCATGATGAGGGAATAACTCATCAGTAATATAATTTTAAAGATTTAAAGCATGTAGATCAACTAAAAATTCTTATATTTCAATCTTGTGCGGGACCTGGGGCCCCCACAACCTTAAATCCGGCCCTGCATATATTATTAAGCATTCGGTGACGGCCGGTTGAGAACGTTTTCCGATATGCAACATGATAAAATACCGAATACAGTGCGACAGCCGACAGGATCTACATGCGGTTGATTGCACAATTGGCAGTCAAAGAGGCAGTTAAAGAGCGCATCGGGTAGAAGAAAACGAAAAAAAAAAAACAAAAGTAATAATAAAAACTAGTAAAAACCTTTCGGCACGCGTGCAGCAAGAACGTTTTCCAATAACCCTGTGCCGTTTCGCAGCACGTGACTGTGCGTCGTCAGGGCCGTCCGTGCATCGTCTCGCCGCCAAGGTTCCGGCGGAACGCCCGCGCTAAACATGTCGCGGCGGTTAGATAGCGTTGTGGCCCCCGTTCAGCGACGGCCGGCCGGACGCGTTATTTTTTCCAAACTTTCCCCGCACTCCTCCCCGCCGGACGTGTTTCTTGTTTTATATACATAATAATAATATTGTAGTTGTATTGTTGTATAATAATTATAATAATAATAATAATAATAATAATAATACGAGTATACGCGCGAGCCCGTTTTATCGATTTTACTCCTCCGGACGTCCGTGCCCACGCTCGAGCGCACCGATCCGCTTGTATTATCTACGTCGGCCGCGTGTACAGGTGTAACATTTGCGTAGGCATTCGGGTAGTATCGGGTATAGTATTCGCGTGAACCCGTAGTCTTTTCGTCGACCGCATTCGGCTTCGGCCATCGGAATATAATATTACGCGCGAGCCACGTGCGTCCGACCGTTCGCGGGAACAGGACTTTCATCTTCCGCAACCATCAAATCCACGATTCGCGCCGTCTTGACGGGATAACCATGTGGGAGGGAGGGATTCAAGGTTAACAGTAGTGTGCGCTCATCTAACGGAACACTCGGTTACCCGTGGGCCTTCTGATAACCACTGTAATACTTATGGCTATATTAATATTTTATTTATTATTCATTGTTATAATGTTAACGCCAGACGGCTTTTAAAATGTGGCATAATAGAAATTAAGCACGAAATATTACGTACAATCAAAACAGATATGTTTTTTTCTTTTCTTGGTACGACTAAAACTATAAAGCACCGTATTCTAATGGTTTTATTTTTATTTTCGGAGAACGTATCTCTGCCCCCCCACCGTTGGATCTACCATCAATGCGTGTTTAATATTATGCTATATACTTGTCATGCCAAATTATTATGTAATTGCGCCACGCCACTAAATTACACTAATGCGCGTGCACTGAGAGAGAGTATTTATATCGAATAAGAAAATCACCACCGGAAACCATAAATTAAATGCCACTGGTAAACTATATGTTTACTACTTGCCGTTCAATATTTAACCCATGGCCCATGGGCAACGCACGTGCGTATCGGGCACATGGGGTGAAAATATACCTACTCCAAATGGCCAATACATTATAGTAGTACTTTTATTTTGAAGAATACTAATAAAATAAAAACAGTTATTGTGTAATATGCTCAAAAGAAAAAAAAACTTTTAATTTACCAACACTAGTAATTTTTAATAATCTAAAATTTAAGAACTTTACTCTCTGGTTGTGAAAAAATTACCATGGTTAAATTATCATGCTTGCCACCCTACTAAAAATTGCTATGGTGGCCTATAGACATTTTTTAGATTCTGAACGGAGTGATGGAATCTATTGGTTTTACAATGATATGTGTTTTTCTTTTTTTTTTTTTTTTTTTTTTTTTGTGTCTATCATCACGTTTTGGGCAGTAAAAATGCTTCGATTTTTTTAAACAGCAACTTTTTATGAAAGGAAAGTGAATGTAGACAGTACTTGGGCAAGTCAAAAATCCAACTTTTTCAATACTTTTTAAAAAAATCGAAAAAAACAATAAAAAAATTACGAAAAAACCGGGAAATTTTACGCAAAATCACGTTTTTACAGAATACATTTTTTTAAAATGCTCTAACTCAAAAAAAAAACCGCAACAACTTGAAATTTTTACCAAATCTTTATATTGGCGTTCTCTATACATGGTTTTCAGAGTATTTTGACATATTTTGACTTATTTATAGACAATTTAAATTTTCGATTTTTGTAAATTTTTTTTTTTTTTTAAACATCTATAAAATTTAATTGGCTAACCAACATCTCTTGAAAATTTAATACAAGGTTTATAATAATTTAAAATTATCGTCACTAAAAAATGTCGGAGATCGTTTCACTCAAATTTTTTTTATAAGCTCATAAAGCTCAAATTTGTATAAAATGTGTCAAAATCACGATAATTTGCAAGTTATTTTGTAGATAAAAATTCATAAATTTATTCTGTTCATACTTAAGGTTGAAAATTTTAACACTAGATTGTCCATAAGCTAATCTTCAAAAATATATAAAAAAATTTCTACCCGACCAAAAGGAAAAAAATTTTATGACTGTTTGAAATTTAAATTTCTACGAAATTGCATTATAATTCAATTTAAATATAAAATACTATATTATTATATACACATTTTAGACAAACATATTAACTCCGTTTAGAATCGTTATTCGTCTACAGTGATATCTATCATTGTATTCAAATTTAACAAATTCATTGTAATAATGACCTATTCTATAAATGAGGTGCACTCCACCCCCAACTGTACAGCAAAGCGAGGCCCACCCGTTTTTTCGTTATAGGTACGTCCTAAAACTACAGCTTGGGTTCACACTATTATAGATATTTTTTGAACCCTTGAATTGAATACAATTATATACTAACGTATATTGACTGACTAGCTCTTAAATTAACATGGTTACATACCTACATACTGATACTGTGTATGTTCAATAAGAATATTTTGTGACTACAAATGATTAGTAATGACACTAATGACAAAAAATGTATAGCATTAAATCCGGTGGGTACAAAAATATACACATGTAACATTACTATATACACATTACATTATACATACTATGTATATCATATCTAGCACGACGGTAAGTCGTACGAAGCTAAATAAGAAAAAAAAAGAACGGGTGGGGCTCGCTTTGCTGTACAATTGGGGGTGGAGTGTACCTGGTTTATAAAATAGGTCATTATTACAATGGATTTGTTAAATTTGAATGAAATT